>MDKI01062986.1:0-22077 GCA_005239505.1 Nicotiana paniculata | reverse complement strand
TAGCATAAAAATTATTTTCCTAAAAGATATTTTCTACTCTCTAACCAAACACTAAAATTTATTTTTCGAAAAAAGGTTTCACTCACCAGTCAAACAAGGGAAAATAAGTGATAAAATCACTCATTTTTCATGAAAACATTTTCTAGGAAAACATTTTTCATGGAATACATTTTCCTTCATACCAAACACACTCTTAACCTTTCTTTTTAGTTCAAAATAAATATTCACTTATCAAATTAAGAAAAAATTAAATTTTATTTTTTCAGAATTGCCCCTATTTATGTATCCCTAAAAGTCTTCATACTAGTTAATGTTAAGTGATTAAGTTTCAACGTGTCAAAATTAATAATATAGAAATTTTATTTTTCGGAGTTAGTATTTTCTTAAGAGGGTGCAAATGACTAAGTAAACATTTAAAGTTTTTTAAGCGGCATGCAAATGATTAAGTGGACGTTTATTTTGAACCGGAGGAAGTACTAGTTAATGTGAATATTCACTACTCGTACTACTTTCATCCATGATGTAAATAATCTTTCATTATTCCTCACTATTATAATTGTACCCACACCTCTATACCCCTCTCCCCAACCCCATGATCTTCTCCTATAATTTTAGTTGTTATATGCTAGCATAAATAAAGGTATGAAATGTGATATGTGACACACTAGTATATTTGATGAAATAAAAAAGCTCTCTCTTCTTCTTCTTTACTTCTTTTGTTCGTTTACTTATATTTTAGTGCTAGTTTCTTAATACATTATCAGCACGATTCTAATCTGCTCCGAACTTAAGTCCAATTCTTCATTCGAAATGTATAATTATCTTCTTTTGGTCATTCCTCAAATATTTTATATGCATACTACTTAGTCGCCTGTATTTCATAATCATATATATTCATTTTGATTTTATATCATGATATCACATGAATGGAACGAGAATTTCCGAAATCATCTATATGAGAATCAGTAGTAGTAATCAAATTGTGCATACAATATAAGCTAATTATATAGGCAGGTCTGCTTACTATCGTTTTGAATATTTTGCTTTTTGTTTCTTCATTGTAAACGTACGACAAGTGATCAATTTTCTTTAGCAAACTTTGTTTGATAATTTATACATGTGAAAAAAAATATTTCGAATCATTCTGTCATCTAATATTATTGAACTTCTTTAAAAAAATTCACTTTACTTGTAATTATATTTCTAACTTATTTACTTTCTTCGATAGTTCATTATGTCGAATTTATCAAAGCTTGAGTTTCTGGCAATTGATATTTTCGGAAAGAATTACGTATCATGAGTTCTCAATACTGAGATTCACTTAGATAATAAAGGTCTTAATGACACCATTACTCAGGTTAATGAGGTATCAAGCCAAGACAAAGCAAAGACTATGATTTTTCTTCGTCATTATCTGGATGAAGGTTTGAAGGTTGAATATTTGACAGTGAATGATCCACTTAATTGTGGATTTCCTAAAAGAAATGTATGCTACCTTAAGGCTACGGTATTACTAAGGATTCGATATTAGTGGATACACTTACACTTACAAGTTTTAAGACTGTAAGTGAGTATAACGAGGATTTATTGGAAATGACTCTTACAACTTTTCATGTCTCAAATATGGTGTTACAACAACAATATCGTGAAAGGAATTTTAAAAAATATTCTGAGTTGATCACATGCCTTCTCGTGGCTAAGTAACATAATACTCTTTTAATGAAAATTAATGAAGCCCGTCCCACAAGGTCATATCCATTTCTCGAAGCGATTATGGTAACGACATGTGATAACTCTGAAAGAAGACAAATAATTATCGTAGCCATATGAATGTACTTAGGCGTGACAATGACAGGAGATGATATAATAATCATCATCATGGTGGTGATGGCAAATGGGAGAATAATATTGGTTCTCAAAATAATTCTTCAAGAGGCAAAGCAATACTACCACCGGTATGGCATAAAAGGTCATTGAAGAATTGAATATTGTACGCCTAAGTATTTTGTCAGGCTTTATTAAAACTCCAAAAAAAGAAAGGCACAATATTTGAGCCTCTTCTCCTAATGCTGAGGCAAATCTTGTTCTCAAAGATGATGATTTTGAAGGCCATGATGATATTACTCATTTGGAAGTTGAAGACTTCTTTGGGGATCTCAACAAAGGTTTGATCATTTTACCGGGGAATGCAATTACATTATCATTTTTATTTTGTGTTGTTTTTGTCTTGTTCTTCCTAATATTATTTTTATTTTCGAGTAGTACTTAAGTTGACATATGGTATTAATATCCATATTTCTTATGATGTAATTTTATTTTATGAAGAAAATAACATTCTCCATTCTAGAATTGGTTTCAAGATGAGTAATGAAGATATATACCTTTTGGATAGTACTACAACTCACACAATACTAAGCGAAAAATATTTCTCTTATTTGGTTATGAAAAAGGTCTATGTTAGTATAATATCTGGTAGTATCAAAATTAATTGAGGGCTCTGGAAGAGCGACATTGTTACTATCCGGAGGAACGATATTGGTCATTAATAAAGCATTATATTGTATTGAGTCTCAAAGAAACTTGCTGAGTTTCAAAGTTATTCACTAAAATGACTCCCACGTTGAGACAACCATTGAAGGACATGTTGAATACCTTTATATTACTACAATAAAAGCGGGAAAAAAGTGTATGCATGAAAATTACCCGCATTATCTTCTAGATTGTACCATACAAGTATTGGTATGGTTAAATCACATCCTATAGTAAATAAAAGGATGACTGGTTCTAATAATTTTATCATTTGGCATGACCGTTAGGGCCATCACAGTTCTAATATGATGCGTAGTATAATAGATAATTCAAATGGGCACATATTGAAGAACAAGAAAAAAATTTCAATTAAAGGAATTCACAGGTGCTGCTTGTTCTCAAGGGAAATTGGTTCTTAAACCATCATCAACTAAGGTTGGGGTTGAAACCCCTTTATTTCTAGTACGTATAGGTGATATGTGTGGGCCCTAAACCCTCCAAGTGGACCATTTATTCATTATATGATTTTGATAGATGCATCTAGGTCACATGTATGCTTATTATCAACTCGCAATATGGCATTTGCGAGATTGTTGGTCCAAATAATAAGGTTAGTAGCACAGTTTCTAGATTATGCGATTCAGACAATTCGTCTTGATAATGCTGGCGAGTTTACATCCCATGCCTTTAGTGATTATTGTATGTCCACCGGAATAAAAGATGAGTATCTAGTTTCTCATGTTCATACTCATAATCATCTAGCAGAATCATTTATTTCGCGCCTCAAATTAATAGCTAGATCATTGCCAGTGAGGATAAAGCTTCCCCTTTCACTACGGGGACATGCTATTTTTCATGCAACATCACTTATGCGTATAAGGTCGACAAGCTATCATGAAGTCTCCCATTAGAGTTGATTTTGGTCAGGAGTCAAACATTTTCCATCTTAGAATTTTTGGTTTTGCGGTCTATGTTCTAATTTCTCCACTGCAACGTACAAAGATGGGTCCCCAAAGAAAGTTGAGAATATATGTTGGTTACGAATCTCCTACTATTATTAAATATCTGGAGCCTATGGCGAGAGATTCGTTTACGGCCAGATTTGCTAATTGTCATTTTGATGAATCATTTTCTCCAATATTAGGGGAAGAGAATAAACAACTAGAAAAGAGATAGATTAGAATGCGTTATCTTTATCTCATTTAGATCCTTGTACAAATCAATGTAAACAAGAGGTTCAAAAGATCTTTTATTTTCAATTATTGCAAACTTCCAAAGCATTTACTAACATTCCAAGGGTTACTAAATTGCATATTTCAGTTAAAAATGCTCCAATTTGAGTTGATGTTCTGATTAGACAATATGATAATACAAATGAGTCAAAGTCATCCCTTAAACATTGTAGATCAATCAGTTCCAAGGATAAGAATACTCAGAAAAAAGTAGCAAATGATCAAGTTGATCATAATATGGAGGCAATTGGTCAAGAAATGCATCAAGACATAACAATTGATAAAACCTCACACGAGGTTAACGCATATGAAAATGATGAGATCTCAATAAGTTAGTCTCCGCAGCAAAACAAAAAAAAGTGAAACCGAAATAATATTGTTGTTGACAATAGTTTTGCATACAACTTTGTTGTTGAAGTAATGCAACACGATGAGGATTGTATACGATTAAAACCGGGCCCGCCCGATTTTGCTGATTAATCAAGACCAGGGTGATGTACTGAAGCTAGGCCCCGTAATAGATCAGGCCGAGGTATGAGGGTAAGATACCAAGTTCGTGATTCGAAGTAAATGCCGAGATCGAGACTAGTAGTGATCGAGACCAAACGAGATAGACATCGAGCAAGACCGAAGATAGAATAATAATAGAAAGGCGAGATATTCGTGACTGGTCGAGGATCATGACGGAAATCTCTGAACAGATCAAATCAAGAACGATTATTTAGCCAATCATGAGATTTCCTTCTGTAATTAGAGTTGTACCATAAGTAGAATTCCTCTACTATATAAAGAGGGGTTCTAATTATTTGTAATCCATCTTGTTCTTGCATATCAATGCAATATAACACTCTTTCTATATGAAACTCTCTTGTTCATCATCTTATTTCATATTTCATAACTTATTTCTCAATCAGTTTGAGGGTGTCCAACTCGAGGGTTGAATTGCATCTCTATACTGGTTTGCATTATTTTATTGTTAATTTCTATTATTAATCATAATATTTATCAATTGGTATTAGGTGAAATCACGTGTCCTTAAAATCACTTATAAGTTTAATTGTTATCCGACTTTAAGGGTAAACAGTTTGGCATCCACCGTGGGGCTAAGGATAACAGTGATTGCTTGATACTAATTCCGATAACACACACTGTTTTAAGCTTGTTCTCGTAAGTGTTTTTAATTTTAGGATCAACATGTCGAACTCGCAAGTAGTACTTACACACGCTGACAACATCCTCGATTTCCACGGGGAAAATGACAATATAGCCGCCCCAGGGATCGAGATACCTTAGGTTGGCATCGAGGGAGTACTAGCTGCAGACCCCGTCGATGTCAGCTCCCATGTTGCTCTAAATGCCAATTTGGGCGTCGACCCTGAAAACAGAGTCAGCAGAGAAGCTCGACTAACCAGTCAAGATGCACAGGGCGGCGAAGACGGTGGAGTAGCATTCGATTGATATTTGAAATGCTGCAAGCTCAACAAGCTGCCATAGTGCAACTTCAAAACCATAACCGAGCCCCGAGTAGAGCTGAACCCGAACCCTCACTTGAAATTGTTCGCAGGGAAGAACCAGTACTGGAGAGGTCGAACGCCAATGAGTCAAGGACTGACCTCACCATCATGAAAATGCTCGAGGAGCTCACAAAGTGAAACAAATCAGGGGAAAAGAAGATCGAGGCTAATGACAAAAAGGTGGAAACATACAACTCCCGAGTTGACCAAATACTAGGGGCACCCAATTCTGAAGGATTTGGATTCAAAGAAGTTGCAGAAACCTTTCCCCCCAAGTGCGGCTCCAAAGCCCATCCCGAAGAAATTCCGCATGCCAGAAATTTCCAAGTATAATGGGACCACTGACCCTAATGAGCATGTCACTTCTTATACATGCGCAATAAAGGGGAATGACTTAGAGGATGGCGATATTGAGTCCGTTCTGGTGAAGAAGTTTGGAGAAACTTTATCGAAGGGTGCGATGATATGGTACCACAATTTGCCGCCCAATTCCATTGATTCCTTCGTGATGCTTGCAGATTCCTTCGTCAAAGAACACTTCTTGGCCAGCTTCTTCTCCATCGGGGTCACCTCCGCTCTCGGACCAACTCATTATCCCGGCATCATCATCAAAGGAGGCTAATGCCTTAGCATCAGCTTCAAGATCTTTAGCATTTTTGATCTCATCAGTGAGATAGAAGCCTTAAGCATGTATCTCCTCGAGGGTTTCCCTTCGAGACTGGAACTTTGCAAGCTCGGAAACCCAGTATGCTCGATTTTGGGCAGCATCAACAACTTCCTTTGCTTGAGCTTGAGCGACTTCAATATCAGACCGATAGACGGCCACGATCGCCTCAACATCGACCTTTGCTTTTTCAGCCTCAGACTTGGCCTTTGCAAGTTCGATGACCAACTGGGCCTGAAGCTCCTAAATTTTCTTGGCCTGTGCCAAGTGTTTCTCTTTCATACCCTGAAGCTGATTGTCAGCCGAGGTCAACTAAGCCAGAGCAACCTCTTTCTGTGAGTCAAGGCGGTCCATATTCTGCTTCCACGCTAAGGTCTCCTCCTTCACCGCATCTGCTTCTCCAAGGAGCTCCTCGATCATCTCGAGCTTTTGCTGGAACTGTGAGTTCGAATTGTTAGCCATCACTCCTGAACCGATGCCATGAGCTTCTAAGATTTTACTTACCTGCTCGGTCAGGTCACTTTGTTCCTTCTGAGCAACGGCTAGCTCAACTCGGAGGTCCTTGATTTCTTCTTATTTCTGCCCACTGAGAAGTTTAAGGGCATTCTTCTCCTCGGTGAGCCTTTGAATGTCGGCCTCGAGCCGGCTCAGTTCTGTTCGGGACCTAGAAAATGCTTCATGATGAAGCACCGAGGCCTATACAAATAGAAGGAAAGAAATTATACAAGAAGAAAAATACGAGTATGATATCAACAAGGGGAGTTAAGGCTTACCCGATCCAATGCTTTTGGTGCCTCATTGAAGAGACACGGTGTTGCCACTTCGTCCACCAGGGCTTGGTCTTCTTCCATGACCAGACCCCAAAGATAATTGGCCACCCCTACGGGGAAAGAAAAAATCCGTGCATCCTCCGGGATCGAGATGACAATTGTTCGTTTGATACCAGGACAGACGCTCAGAGTCGGGAACTGATTGGTCAGTCTAAATTTTGAAGATGTCCTACCCGGATCCTTCCTCGGTATTTCCAAGTCACTCAGGCCGGCGGCATCCTCGATCCGGGTAAAATAACCACTGAAGGGATCCTCCCTTCCGTGGGCTTCTTCTGCATAAGGAGTCTTCATGGCTTGGGCCTCCCGAATCGTCTCCTCAGAAAATGAAGAGAGGGACGGGGAGTCTCCAACTTCTATTATCCCCGAGTGGGTCTCTTGGGGAATTCTTTTCGTCTTGAGGAGCCTCGAGACCGACTTCCACAGCCAATTCCGCTACCCTTTTGCCTCGAGGCGAGGCATCTCCAGCCCTTGACAACTTGGGGACTCCACCCGAGGCCCTGTCATCTCGGGGCAAAATGCTTTCGGGTCCAACCGATTCAGTGGCCTTTTTGGCCTCGGAGTTCGCCTTCACTCGGGACACCAGCCCGGAGTCATTTTCTCTTTCTCCTCTTCTTTCTCTTCCTCCCTTAGGAGTTGAACTGAATCCACAGTCAAAGGAATGACTTTCCTTCTTAACCTATGGGCTACTCTCTTCTTAGGATCTGACCCCTCAGAAGTCGAGGCCCTTTTCCTCGTATTGTCCTTTGCCAGCTTCAGGACCGGGATTGAGTCTCTCCTTCTCCATAGGGGCCCCTCATGACTGCATCTTTGCCGAGACCTGCAGGAGATGAAATTGAGTAAGTTTGGAGGAATGTTTTAACCAAATCATCAAATACATGGAAATGGCTTACCATCATTCTTGGCCTCCCACCGCCCTTTGCCAGGTCGCGCCATGTGCGTGCAACATATGTAAAAGATGAGGCTAGGATCCTAACCCAGTTCTCGAGGTTAGGGATTGCACCGGGCATCCAAGCAGCCGCAACACCATGAAAAAGATGTCGATGGGAAAAAAATGAAGAAGCAAAAATAACGAATACAAGCTAATAGTGGAATTGTACTTATGTTTCGTATTCCACTTCTCTAGGAAGGGCATGCTCTCAGCCGGAATCAGGCCCGAGGTCTTCACTCGTACGAACCGACCCATCCAGCCTGGATCTTTGTCCTCATCTAGGATCGATATCAATGCCTTGGTAGCCCGGCGCTAAAGCTTTATTATCCTACCTCGGTAGAGTCGGGGGCTGTATAACCTGATAAGGTGATCGAGGGTAAAAGAGAGCCCCTCGATTTTGCTCATGAAAAATCGGAGCAGAATAACAATCCTCCAAAAGGAAGGATGGATGTGACCAGTTGACCTAGGGTTATTTGGTACTTATGGCAGAAATCGACGATAACGGGATCGAGGGGATCCATCGTGAAAGGGTAAGTGTAAACACTTTTGAAATCGGAGCTGATGACCCACCCTCTAGGAACACACTCCTCAGGGCGTGGCTCTACCGCCGTTTTCTCGCTGGCCGACCGAGATGATGAAGCAATTTCTTTTTAAGGCACAGTCTTTGACGTTTTCGCCATTTAGTTTTAAGGTTAAAAGAAGATGAAGATGATGAGATTTGGTGTTTTTAAGAAAGGGTTAACAACGAAACTTGTAGATTTGCAGATGTAGGACTTGAAGGATGCAGAAAGCTTTGGAGACTAGAAGAGATTAAAAGTAAAGTTTGAATCAATGGGAAATAGGCCTATTTATGGGTTTCATGGTGACGGTTCAAAACCACTAGTAGCCGACTATCAACTAACACACATTAAATGCCCGAGGAATTGTACCGACAGGATGTTTCGATCATTTCCGTCGCTTACGTCACGGTAATGACGTCATGTGACGTCATGACAAATCGGGGTAAAGGTCGAAGATTCAATTCGTTTCTTGTCATTACACTCCAAAAAACTAGAGGACTATCTGTATACGGTTAAAACCGGGCCCACCCGATTTTGCTGATTAACCGAGACCAGGGTGATGTACAGAAGAATGGCCCCGTAATAGATTAGGCCGAGGATGAGGGTAAGATACCAAGTTTGGAATTCGAGGTACCTGTCGAGATTGAGACCAGTAGTGATCGAGACCAAACGAGATAGACATCGAGCAAGACCGAAGATAGCATAATAACAGAAAAGCGACATATCCGTGACTGGTCGAGGACTATGGCGAAAATCTCAGAACAAACCAAATCAAGAACAATGATTTAGCCAATCATGGGATTTTCTTCTGTAATTAGAGTTGTACCATAAGTATAATTCTTCTACTATATAAAGAGGGGTTCTAATTATTTGTAATCCATCTTGTTCCCGCATATCAACGCAATATAACAGTCTTTCTCTCTGAAACTCTCTTGTTCATCAGCTTATTTCATATTTCATAACTTATTTCTCAGTTAGTTCGAGGGTGTCCAACTCGAGGGCTGAATTGCATCTCAATACTGGTTAGCCTTATTTTATTGTTAATTTCTATTATTAATTATCATATTTATCAATTAGTATTAGGTGAAATCGCGTGTCCTTAAATCACTTATAAGTTTAATTATTATACGATTTTAAGGGTAAATAAGGATCTTGACCAAAATCTGTGGATGAATGTATATAGAAAAATTGTAGTGTGATCTTCTCTTGATTCTTGAATGAGGGGAGTTGTGAAACTAGCAGAGGAGGTTGACAAAATTTTAGGAAACATGCTTATTTCGTGAAGGCCGACCACGGAACAAAACAAACTCTTCACTATTATTTTGCTTGTGCAATCATGTTACGTGAGTGAGTGTTCTAGTTGTACTACACAATACACAATGTAGTACAAACACATACAAAATGAGCAATAATACTTTTTCGTATTTTGCGCGTCTTCTTATACTTTCACTAACTTGAGAGTACTCTCTCCGAAACTGTACTACCAATAATACTTGGATAATGTTAATGACGTTAAGTGTGGGCCTTACTTGCGTGTTTGGTAAATGCATGTGAAATTAAAGAGAAACAGTAATTAATAATGATCATCCATAATTAGGCTAGATGTATCCTTTACGAGTCAATTAATTTTTTGGCTTTTTATAAATTTATTTTTAATTTTATGATCTTATATTTATTTTTTTATATATGAGAGATTTCTTTTTACACATAAGAAAAATATATTTTATACCTAAGAGATCTAAAAAAAGTCATTTTTTTAAATTTAAAATTGTAATAGGTCATGTATGCCATCCTTTGCTCGTGGGTCATCATGTTCAAATTTATCTTCAATCTGGGATCATCGTACAGTAGGAAATAGAAATAATTAACTAGTTAATATATAGAGTTTCTCAAGGTTAATTAATCCCGCAAATGTTAAGTGTCTCCTTCCCCAACATGGAGGCATTGGGCTGGAAATGATTACCTGCACCAAATATATATTGTACTTTGTCACGTCACTCTCAACTCAACGGATATCCTACTCTTTCTTCGCACTGGCTTGATCGCATATAAATATTGAACTTCAAACCTCAAGGATCATCCAAATTATTTGCATTTCCCAATTCCACAATCACAAAAGACGTTGAAACTTTAGTAGCAAATTTAAGAACTCGCCATCTCCGGTGTAGTTCTCCGGCGATCGTCGTCTCTTCCGTTTCCCGGTGAGTCAATAGATATCAACTTTTCACTTTCTTCCTTTTGCATTAGGATTTCTCTGTCGTTGTTTGTTTCTATTTCCGATTTACTTTTGGAGTATAACTGCTTCAGTAATTTTTTTCTATTTGAGTCCTTAGTTTGATTATTTGCTACTACAACTTCTTCCTAAGCTCTTCATCATATTAAGCGATTATAAGCTTTTTTTCATTTCCTTTTTGCTAATTTTGTTAAAATGTCTCTCTTTTTCCTTCTGTTTATTTGTGAAGTTTTTCCCCTGCTGTTCTCATTTTTGTGATTTTGTTACTGAACGTTTCCATGACTTCGTCTGGATGTTCAATAGCTGTGAAATTAATTTTAGTGCAGCTTGAAAGAGTGATCCACGTAATATAGCAATCATTTTATCTTGTAAAATTATTTTTATGTATCCTTAAAATAAATAGAGAAACACTAGGAAAAGTAACCGAGTTTCTAATAATTTGAATTTATGTGCTAGAATTTGAGTGCTTTGATGAATTAATCCAAACTTTGTTGTGTATTTGTTATACTTAATCCTTTTGATTTTGATACATCTTTGTGCTTCGATTTGGCAATAGAATGGATATTAGCAAAGAAAGAATGGAGATGGAGCAGCAGTTGGAGTGGAATGAAGCACAAAAGATCGTGATAAATGTGAACCTTGTTGCTGCAGCTAAAGAGCAGCTCAACTTTCTTGCCACCGTTGATAGGAACCGTTGGCTGTATGAAGGCCGTGGTCTGGATAAGGCCATTCATAGGTAATACGTAATTTGTATGTCTTTCTCTCTGGTTATTTGTTTTCTGACTAGGATTACTGACTATTTGGAATGTTTACTTTATATAAGTCAATAGTGAAGCCAGGAATTTGAGTAAGGGGATTTTAAAATGTAGAAATGTAACACTTAAGATTTGAACCTATGTTAAAGGGATTCAATAGTTTATATACATACAAAAAAATATATTTTTAACCCTTTTGCACAATGCAATTTTTCGGCAAAAGGGATCAATTGAACCCCCTTCACCAAAGGTAGTTCCGCACTCTTATAAGTCGTTTTTATTTTCTTCTGGTCCGAGATAATATTACAATTTAATGTTTCGTTTCTTTAGAGTATTATGTTATATGACACTATGATAGTTACTATCATTTTTAGATTTTTCCCACACTTGCTTATCTTATATATTTGCCTATTGTCAATTTGTTATGTTGTGTGAACTTCAAAAAGGATTTGAGAGTCTTTCTGCATCTAGGGAACTTGACGTGGATCACTTTATCCTTTTTCTATTTAGAGAACATGTATTATAAAATTGCAATTTCAGGTACTACTCATGTTGGCTACCGCTGTTGGCAAACCACTCTGAGTCCCCCTTCTTTGAAGGACCTTTGGTTGTTCCTTTGGATTGTGAATGGATTTGGCATTGTCACAGGCTCAATCCTGTAAGTGCCTAAACTAGTGAAACATTTGTTATATAACTTCTGTGGCTAAAAGATTTTAGGTACACCTAAATGTCCCTTCTGCCTTCTTTTCCAGGTTAGATACAAGACTGACTGCAAGAAATTATATGGGAGAATTCTTGACAACCATGATGTTGTATCTTCTGTGAAAGCTGAATCAAAACAGGATACTGAAGAGCTCTGGCAACATTTGTATCCAAATGAACCTTATGATTTGGACTCAGAAAGAGCTCTTTTCGAAGATATCCATGTGAAACCTATACAGGCTGAACAATGCAGTGATTATGATCTAGTCTCTGCTGTTAAGAGGCAATGCCCTTTCTTCTACCAGGTGAGCAAGAGGATGCTAATGCTTTTGTTTTGAGTCTAGCACAGGATACCAGCAGTCAGACTTGTAGAGTTCACTAGCTTCAGTTTTATTTGAAAGCTTGAGAACCATTTGGTTTATGCCGAGCAATATGAACAGAATGGTTTAGCACATTACGAAAGTGCTTAGTAGGGAAATCCAGAGCTGGAAAGGTTAGGGGGCATTCCTTTTGCCTGTCATCCCATCCTTATGGTTAATATATGTCCTGGAGGCCGGAGAAAAAACTTCAGCTGTTTTCCTGCCAATTATTTTTAAAATCATATTATCCATGCCTGATTTTAGTGGCATTCATTTTGTTATCTACTCCATTAAGCAGCGACATAGAGCTCCTTTTTCTTTATATCGTTGCTTCAAGCATGATTCCTTTGATTTGAAATTTGATAAGGAGATCTATGCAAGTAGGATGTGTTATTTTTAATTTTGCGTTATTCTTTCTTGCAGGTGTCTAGATCACACATGAACAATGATCTCTATCTTGAAGGTGCTGTGGCTCGATACAAGGGTTTCTTACATCTGATCCGGAGAAACAAAGAAAGATCGATTAGGAGCTTTACTGTTCCAACTTATGACATAGACCTTATCTGGCACACTCACCAGTTACATCCTGCTTCTTATTGCAAAGACCTTGTTCTCATTATGGGTAAGGTGCTAGAACATGATGATACTGACTCAGACCGAACGAAGGGGAAAAAGTTGGATACAGGTTTTTCTCGAACTACAAAACAGTGGGAGGAAACATATGGTTCAAGATATTGGAGGGCAGGTGCAATGTATAGAGGAAGTGCACCATCTCCTCTTAGGAATACTCATTGCTTCTCTAGCACTGTAAGCAAGAAGGAAGATACTTTGCACGAGCACCAAAAGATAATGCATTATCCTGGGATGGAAGCTGTAGAAGTAATTCTCTGCATCTTTCTACTTTTGTTTTTGTCTTCTCGAGATCGTTTATAATTTGAGATTTGATATTATGGATATATTTGAGATGCTGACATATAATGATTTCCGTTTCCAGTTTTATATCTGAAGTAATCAGTGCAAGGATGAGAAATCTGGCGTGTGTGTTGCAACCTAATAATATGTATCTTAAGAATGATCGTTGTTGTTCATCAGTATGCTGGTAAAGATAGAGATCATAGGAGCCATTTCACTATAAATAAAAATTTAAATCCAGTGTAGAATGTTATTACAACTTTAACCCCTACGATGACATCTAAAACAATCATTATCTGTCTCGTTTTTTGGGATGTGGGTATGGTGTCAATGCATTTAACTATATCCTTGCCTATCTTGAGTGTTGCTGCTCTCTGTTACAAAAGACTTCAATGCGCAGCCTAGATTTCTAAAGCACTGATCACTTAACAGAAACTACTTATTGCTTACAATTACACGACTTTCATGTTTCTTGTGGAAGTGGTTTTATATTCAAATTAGTCACTCTTACAGTAATTTGGAACTTTTATTAACTTCTCTAATTATTTACAGGTTATGTTAGAGTTTGTAGATATCAGAAACTTACCAGAAGGGGGCAAGGGAAGCTTCTTCGTCTCATTTAGCAAGACTCAGCCTGATAAAATGTTCAATGAAAAGAGGAAACTTACTATTTTGTCTATCAGTGGGGAAAAACAGGTTGCTACTTTCCAGTGTGAACCTAATGGTCATCTTCTTCTTGATCTCATGTCCTACTCATCTTCTGGTTTGCCTATTCTGAATTCTGTGAAACCTATGGGTTCTGCTAAAGTCTCTTTAGAAGATATAATTTGCCCAACCTCAAAACTTACAATGGAAAAATGGGTGGAAGTTGTTCCAAACTCTAAAATGGAAACACTAAAGCCAATCTATTTACGAGTAGCAATCTCAGTTACAACGCCTATGGCAGCACCATATATCTTTCACTTTGTTCGTTCTCGAGCATTCTCCAAAACTTCTTGCTTTTTCCCTCTTCCTGGGAGGATTCAGTATGCTAAGAATTGGACTGGTGTCATCGATGATGCTGGTGATGAGGTCATTAGCCTGCAAATGAGGTACTTAATGTTAATCATTTTATGCTGTTGATGCAGTTCTAGTTAGGGACTTTAACATAAATGTGCCTGTTATCTATACACTGTCTGCTTTTTTTTTTTCGCTTGTATTTGTGATTAACTGTGGTTTCATGATAATGATTTCTTGTGGCTTCATCTGACACATTTGCGACTTTGGTGTCACCATCAAATTCTTCAGAAAGCTTTTTTCTCTTTTAAACGAACTTGGGTGTAATCCTTTTATGAATTCTTTGATGAACCTAATTCAGTATTGGGGGACCTGTCTTATATTGCAAATGTGCGAGGACCTTTGTTTGTTGGTGAAAGTTTTAAGTTTTAAGTAAAACCGATAATTTCACCAAACATGTGGAAGTATGAGAAGTTAGGAAACTGTTACTACCTTTTCTCCTTGCTTCTTGAAATTCTGTTGAACATCATGGTTCCACTGTAGGGACTCGACAAAATCAAAGGGGAAAAATGATTCTACATTGCACAATGAGGTGATTGGCATAAGTAAGTCTGGCGAGGTACATTCTCTTGCTGAGTTAGTAGGGAAAGAGTGGTTGCTGCTAGATGCTCAGTGGTCCCTTCAACTACAAAAATCCAACAGTGATGATGGCCACCTTTTGGAGTTGGCTGGTCACAGGAATGTGAGTGTTTATCTGTTACTTCTTCCTTATTTTGTAGGGTTCAAAACAAGGGGAAAATAAAATTACCACTCTCATTTAATATCTAACATTGTCACTCTTACACTCATCTATTGAATGACTAATTTCCTATGAGATATGTCGGAATGGATCTTTGCTGAAAAATACAAATTATTTGTCATATTAGATTCATCTCACGTTCCCGTTGGGTTTTCCTAGGAACATGGCTTTGCTGCTAACACTCTGTAACAGAAGTTCTGCTAACATTTTGTTGTGCTATTTTTTTCATCGAGGAAATATTTTGTCGTGCTATTTTTTTCCTCGAGGAAACATTTTGTGTTTGGAACATTACAGAGCTTAGTATATAGTAAGTTATTGAATTTGGTAGTTGTTCTTGCTGCTGCAAAATGCTATTACACTAAGACACAACAATTTCAGTCACCGTAATAGCTATACACTTAACATCATTGTTGTGGCCTCTCAGCAAATTCAAGAGACTTTGTGTTTCCAATGTTATGAATGAGTATTGCGGTTAAAGTTCTCTTGTACAGCTTCTCATTTACTTACTTATTTCAAAGTCATGAAATAGCTAAATTGGCTGTTACCCATAATTCGTAATGATTCCTAAAGTTTACATTGTTCTGACTCTCCATGACTTCCGCACTCATATGTTGTACAGGTGAAGTTCTTCCCCGGTCAGAAGCTGGATTATGAGCACAAGCGTTGCACAAAGCAAAGGAGTCCTGATGATTTTTTGACAGCTATAGAGTTCTCTGCACAGGACCCTTATGGAAAGGCATTGGCATTGATTGACTTGAAATTTGGAGTTATCAATGTAAGTTATTTGTTTATACTGTTTTTCCAGTTTCAGCTCGCGGAATCACATCTATCTAAGAAATATATTTTCCTTGTAAAATCAGGTAAAAGAGGAGTGGTTCCTATTGCCTGGTTCTGTAACAGCTTTTGTACTTTGTGATACTTTGAGGAAGGAAGGGTATAGTAGCCTGGTAGGCAGTGCCAAACATTCCAAAGAGATTGATTTTTCAACTCAAGAAACTGACATGAGCCATGAAGAAGGCAACAAAGCTAGTCTGAAATCTGAGGCAGAGAAGGGAATGCCGTTGGACCTGGAGGCTTCCAAAGGAAACATTGCAGCACCAGCAAAAGGAGCACTTACTGGAGGCTGCGGTAGTGGTTGTGGTAGTGGTTGCGGTAGTGTTATGAGGAGTGGGGCCTGCGGCAGTTGTGGTGCTGGTTGTGGAAACAAAGTGGAGAGTGGTGGTTGTGGGGGTTGTGGCAGTGGTGGCTGCGGGGGAGGCTGTGGAAGCATGTACGAAAGCAGTGGTTGTGGTGGCTGTGGGGGCTGTATTGGTGGTTGTGGGTATGATTCTGAAAGTAGGTTGAACAACAGTGGTTGTGGAGGCTGTGGTGGCGGCGGCTGTGGTGGTGGTTGTGGAGGAGGTTGTGGAAATAGGTTGAAAAGCAGTGGTTGTAGCAGCTGTGGCGGTGGCGGTGAATGTGTTGATGGTTTGGCATCTGGCAAAGCTGCTGAAGTTGATGCATAAATGACATCCCAAAGGAGGCTAATACTAAAAGCTAATAAAGTCCTAATCGCTTTCATGCCTTTTATGTTTGTGGAACCCTTTCCCCATAAGTACACAATAAGCACTTCATGATACACCAGTGTCTTGTAATAAGGATTTTCAGCTGTTTGGAAATGTTTGTTGATATGCTGTTGTATTACTATGAATGTAAAAAGTAAATAAAGTGTCAAGGATGAATATAGTCATCTGGTTTAATTGGAAATTTATATTTCTATATCGTTCATATTATAGGTTGTTCTAGTGACTGGTTTATGTGTTTGTCTCTTATTACTTCACAGATTACGGAACAATGAAAAAGAGAATTGATAACCTGTTGGAGCAGGTCAAAATCAAATCACACCAAGAATGTGAATTGTTTTGACATCATGATGATAAAAACTTGAATTTTCCTGTGTCTGTTGAATAATCTCCATTTAATTATTTGGAGTCCAGTATAATGCATGCCTCACGTATTAAAAGTTTAATCAAAGAAAGGTTCTCTTTGGTGGAACAATGTGGAACTACTCCTTTGTTATAACAATAAATATTTTTTGCCCAATTATGTAGTGTCCTTCATGAGTATATTTCTTTGTGGCTTCGTGAAAGCCTCCGCTTAATGAGCTTTTCACGGATTAGATTAAGTAAATCAATTCGATTTTCCGCATTCAACACCGAGAAATCCATAGAGTTGGTAAATCCAACGCAAGTTAAAGGAAGTTTATGGCCTAATTGATTCTTGTTTGGGTAATTCATTAGTAATGGGGCTAAGGGTGAAGGAGGCCTACGGGCACGATGCAACTCCCGGGATGATTGCAAGGCTTAAGTATTTTTCAGTTCGATGTTTACACCAAATTAATATGTGCATGATATTTGTTTTTCACTTAAAGTGTAATAACTTTAACTATGGCTAATACTATGTTTAGTCGCTTCAACTAATTACTTAATCATAGTATATTAAGATAGTTTTGTATAAACAAGTATTTCCTCTGCTACACAGTCTTGTTAATCTCACTAAAGCGAGTAAATCAATAAATTGGGCCATCCATTGAGTGATGTTGGATGGTGGCTAATTACAATCATGTCTAAATGTTGACCCATGTCACAACATAGTTTTGAAGATTGACAAATGGCTGATCAGTTGAACCAGGTTCATCAGAGCACACATCTTGAACTGAATATCTGGCACATGAACCGTATATGTATAGGAGATATTTGTGAATGTGAAATATCAATGAACCAAGCGATTGTCTCCTAATGCGAAAAGGTTGCAAACTGCTGAGATGATTGAAGTCGAATTCAACCAGGAAAGTAACAAAATAAAGGAAGTTGAGTTTGATACGAATTATGTTGACCCAGGTAGAGTTGGACTAGAATTGGACAACAAGCTCAACTGACTCTATAATACTTGATGTATTTCTGCTAGAATTTAACACGCACAAAAGCTGAAGGGAATCAAAAGTCTGAAAGCAAAGTTTCAGAGTCAATTTGCTAGCAGAGTCATTGTGCGATTAAAAGGCTACAGATCAACTAGAAGAACCAGTTCCATCTGATTGATTATTGAGTCTAGTTGATTGTAGTAGGAGTTTTCATATTGTATCTTTCAGCTTTCATAGAAGCAATTGTAATAGGTACGCATTGTTCAAGTTAGAGTTAACTTGAGATGTGTAGAAATTAGCTAGGGGCTAGTTACTACAAAAGGATTAGAGTTAGTCCTAGGATTACAAAAAAGTTTATTTTGTAAGTCCGTTTGGCTCAGAGTATTTAGTGAAGAGTTTGAGAAAATCCTACTGAGGAGTAGATCGTGATTTTTTCACCTTTTGAGCCATGTGTTTTCCACGTAAAAATTCTTGTGTTTTTACTTTACCGCTTTTAATATTCCGCGACAGTAGAAGTAAGTACATCAAGAAGAACCAGGTTCTTTTAGTGAGACAACACTCGAAAATTGGGTACTACACAAAGTAACTTATCTTCTAGTGAGGTATTGACGTCTAAAATATCACTAAAGTTTGAAAACAAGAAGTTAATAATTCCGGTGGTAGTTTTATGTGAATTATTTTGGGATAAAAATTATTCTGATCACACCCGGGTGATCTTGGTCTAATTTTTTATTAGTACCAACATTTTAATGCAAAGTCAAGGGATATTAACTAGTAACTAGAAAAAACCCTGAATTTTTTTTAGTTGGGTTGTCTTTGACAGAATTAAACAGTGAAGATAAATTCCAGTGTATTTGCTATGAGTGGCTAAAATCCAAAGCGATTTGCTTGGAGTATGTGTTTATTTTGTTTATTCCTCCCTTTTACTTCATTATCTTTTTGTCAGAGCTGAATTAAGTGGAAAATTGAAGTGAAATTGTGGAAAGTGGAGACAAATTTGAAAAGAGTGATTAGAAATACTTTCATTTGAGAGAATTTAATTTTATGTTGCAATTAGCCAAGTCATACAACAAAGTATAACTCTGGTTTTTACTTTGTGGGAGCAACCTATTTGGAAAATTCAAACCAGATGGAGACATGGAGGGACCCAGTGTAATACTTTCACCGAAAGTTGAAAGGTATTTCTAACCGTTTTAATCCCCTTCTAATTTTTTTTTAACCATTCGAGGGTCTGACTAATCCGAATTCACATCGAGTAGGTCCACTAAAAGAAGTTCTCAATTCTCCGGACTCCTTTCCTAAATTTTAAAAATATAATCAAAAGCATTTATAGGTTATTGAACACACCGATTTAGTTAACTTAATCACGAGAAGAAAAACAATAAAGAAGAGATAATTTCGAGATTAGACGAGCTTAAAGGACAGTAAGATACTGTAAATGAAGGAAATATATAGAAAATATATTACTACTATTGCACATTTCTTCATAGTTATATTATCCCAAAAGGCGAACAAAATTTACAGGGTCTGATCTCTAATTCTAAAGACAATTATGTAGATTGATCTACGGAAACAGGCTGATTGATACAACTTTGAAGCAAGGAAAATTAAGAGATTGTTTAATACATACAATATTATATCTTCTCATACGAGATAGAAAATTAAATAAATATCAACAGATGAAGAGGATCGAAGGATCGCAACAACACTCATCAATCAAGAAACAGCAACACAGAGCTGCCAGACTGCATCAACACATCATTTAAAAAAAATTGTAGTAAATACTTGTAGCCCCGTTTTGTCCTCATAATGTAAACACACAAAAGAAACGAATTCAAGATTTAGAGTTAAAGTTCTAAATAAATATAACTTTATATATATAAATATACATACATAATACATATATATAGTTGGAGCTAAAAGCAAACTCATAAAAATTTGTTCTAAATCCGCCTCTGCACACCGATACGCAAAAAAGAGAAAAAAAAACGTCACTTACCATCCCTCAAGAAAACCAGGTTCCCTTCTGGGGGGAGGAGCTGTATAATATTGTGGAGGAGGCATCACTGGAGGACCTTGATAATATCCTACCAACAGTATTTGTTTCCATTTAAACAAAATCAAATGAATTAAATGTTAAAAGGAATTAAAAAAGAAAAGGTTGAGGGAGCTAACTAGTACTTCAGAGATATAAGGGAAGGTTGATTTATAAGAAAAACAAGAAGTAAAATTAAAGTAACCAACTGAAATTAAAACCCCATCAAATTAAAGTTAAATACAAGAAACCCTAAAAACATTATGTTCTTTACCAAACTAGAGTTATAAGGATTTAATTACCTTGAGCAGGGTAGGGATATGCGTACTTTGGTGGTTCACTCATCCTCGATATCCTCTTACGAAATCACACAGATATGTTCCAAAGAAATAGAAAAAGAGTAATTCCAATTTCTAACTTGACCATAATCAGATAAATGTCTATTTATATGAGCCTAAAGTTTAAAGAGTCAGGCCATGACTAATTAATTATAAGCCTCATTTAGGAGATTTGAAACCCTTTTGACCTTTTCACTCACCTTTTACTCCTCTCTCAATTGAGTAAAAAAGGACAATATATAAAACCCTTTTTCCATGCAAGAATTATTATGTGTTGGAAAGAGAGTATACATCACTTAATTATATATAGCGAATTTGCTGTTAAAGAATTAAATATTTAATCTGAAATTTGAAAACAATGAGTGGAGTAGTTTAAGATTACTATAAACTAATTTAAGACTACCTACATAATTCATGCAGAAGAATATAATTAAACATTTAATACTAGTAGAATGATTTAGAGTTTAGACTATTCAAAGCTGTTCCGTTGCTATAATTACTTCACACGGTTTTTCTTTTCTCTTCGGAATTTAGATGAATTTTCTCCACGCGCATTACTTCCCTCTAAGCTTTATTAGGTATGTTGTTGTCCCTCTGTCCCTACAATTGATACCATTTTTTACTGATGGTGTTCATTGCAGTGGCAGAGGATCAATTATAATCCCTTTGTCAGAAAAATACGCCATGCATAAATGAAATATATATATATATATATATACTATCAAATCCCAGTTATAGAAAGAAATTTTCTTTTGTAGTGATAAAGGGATACAAAAGGGACGGTGCTATTTGTACATCATGCCTCTTTATAATTTTGAATTTAAGAAAATGATCTTTTTAGATTACTTATATGTAAAAGACAGATCTTTTATGTGTAAAAATAAATCTTTTATGCGTAAAAAAATAAAAAGAAAAGGTAGGGTCAAAAGATGTCGTAGTTCATAGATTTGACTCCAAACTTTGACATTTTTTATATTTTTAATCCCCTTGCTCCAATTCTGTTTTTGCCCATTCCTGGTGTTCAGTGTAAAACAAGAAGAAATTGGCCAAAAAGAAATAGAGGATTTACCCAAAAAATAAGGTCATATGTGTCTCTATTTGATCTCCTTAGATTTGTTACATGGTGGAGCAGTTGCATTTTGTCCTTTGATCCAAATATACCTGAATGAGGAAGCGATACTGCTGAAAAGATTAAAAAAACTAGCTCTGCTAGACCTCTCCGGATCCAAGAACTCTGTTGTGAAGGAAGTTGGTTATACTTCAAATGATGGATCCTCTCCACTTACACCGCATAACGTGAGTCAATCAAGGATCAATCTATGTGACAATCCATGTTACTCCTTGATGCGAGACTAAAATGCATAGTTTAACATGTGATATACCTTACATTTGAGGTGCATTAATGATAAAAATACACTTGTTATGTGCTTAATGGAGTTTATTTCATGTGTAGGTGAACTGGAGATGGAAACGGAGCTAAAGGGATGCAAATACGTCGAAAAATACGCGAAAGGAGACACTCGGGCGATAGCCGGGCGACAGAGCCCTACAACCTGACCCTACCTGGCGTTAGCCAGGCCTTAGGGCTGAAACGCCAGCCCCGCCAGTCCTTTGGGTCCAAATGCTCGGGATTCCCAGTTCGGCCAAATCCGAGTTTTGACGAGTTTAAGTATTTCCCGGTTGAAACAGAAGTCTCCTACACGGTTAGGGTTCGCCCTAAACATATAACTAGACTCCTAAAACACAACTACAAGGGGATTCGAGGAGGAGAGAAGAGACGAACGGCAAAACA
>MDKI01236673.1:0-31466 GCA_005239505.1 Nicotiana paniculata | reverse complement strand
AACAGTAGTGTAGATGGCTGAAATTCACCCTTTAAAGGGTATACGGCATGTAGTCAAGAAGGGTTGTAGAGTAAAGACTATGAACCCTTGTATGGTCTGATTCATTCTCTAAAAAGCCAAGAATAGTCAAAGTGTTCAAATGAATACTAATTGGAGTATTTGTATGGTTGTTAGAAATGTCAAGCAAGTTTGTATCTCTGGGTTTGAATCAGACTCTCCCTTATAGTTAGATTCAATCCAATAAAAAATGCATAAAACATGTTGCCTTTCTTTCTGCTGAATCTGTAATTGCTTGTTAAAATCTGGTTGTTCATCAATGTGTGATTATAACAGTAGAATTATATCTTAGAGGCTTCTGTGATTAATTCTATATCCCTGAAGTCATAATAGAGTCATTAGCTAGCACTAAAGGGTAGTGAATCTTACCCTTTAAATGGTCAAATTCACCCCATAAGATGCTTATATATGTAGGTTTGGACGACTTAGATCTTATGTCACTATGGGAGCAGCATGTAAAGAGTCGAATCTGATCTCTGTAATGATCAGATTCATTCTTTTACAGTGCATATTAGTTCTGTATGGTCCAGTGAGACTAAAAGCTGAAGAATACAGATCCTAAAAGCATGAAAGTTGTTGGCTTTCACAGGTGCAACAGCTAATCTTGTTCTTTTTATTTTCTTCTTATTATTAGAATTTGTATATTTAATTAAGAACAATGTAATAGCGTAATTACAACCTTTTTTGTATATACTTTTAGTTGTAATAAGGACTGGATTGTACACTTAATTTCAGTTTTATTCATGTTTTCCTAAAATTCGAATTTACATTCTATCTATTCTGAAAATGACATTAGGCAAAGAACGTATGTGAAATCTGTAAAAAAAACTTCGCTGGATCTCAAAAAATGGTTATCTCAAAGTTCAGTTAGAGTTTCGACATAAATAAAGTTAGTGGATTATCTTCAGTCTATTTTGTGTCTTATAAATCTGCGAAAAATCAATGTAAACATGTGTGAATTTTAAGCCTTTAGAAACATAAGATCGGGTTGTTTTAAATTGATAAGAATCACTGTCTCAAAATTAATAAGACTGCATGTGGTTCGATCTTTTTGCTAGAAATCATAAAAGTTCTGAAAGTAGCATGATTTTGCCTTGCCAATCCATTTCGAAATTAATGAGTATTTTAGATTTATGTTTAGGCCGCCCTAAAACTGAGAAACCAGAAAATCCGTTGTGTTATGCTCATAAGTGCATGTATGAATGAACATGTATTTTGATTACCATATTTCCTATTTATTCATCAAACTGAAAAGTAAAGATTATTAGGACTTAGTTGGATTTCCTAAACTAGTGGCCTCCCTATAAATTAGCCACAATTAGGATTGGCCAAAAGAGTTAAATGATAACTTGGGCTAAATATGGTCATAGCCCAAGATTTGTGTCCTTTAGAATTTAAGCTTAAAAAATCTTTCACATATCCTTTAGGTTGAAAAATACATCTTTAGGTTAAAATTTGGAAAAGAATCAACTATTATCTCAAATTACCATAAAATACACTCGGGAGTGGCAACTCATGCCCCCGACCCTCACTCCAACTAATAAAACGCATATAGCAACCACGGGTGCATTTCATGTGACGTGACTTCCATGTGTTCAAAAATAACAAGTGTACGCCATCGTAACTTGTCTAAGATAAATCCATAAACGTCCTAATTGATTTTAAAAATAAGATGTTCTTTCAAATAGAAAACATAAAAAATAATCAAACATCGCCCCAAATAGGCACTTTAAAACTGTCATGACCATAGTCTTGAGTACGTAATCTACACTCGGGTGCGACAACTCATGTCCCCGTCTTCAACTTCAAATGATAATAAAAATCACATGTTGTAATTGCGGGTGCATCTCATGTGGCGCAGTTATAATGTGTCCAAAAACAAACAAGTGCACGCCATCGTTACTTGTTTCAAGATAAATCCATAAAAGCGGCTAAAAAGGTGAAAAAAGGCTAAAATGGCACAATAGGTTTAAAACATGTAAATAATTAGATAATTAGGCCAAATATAATAGTTAAGCAACCGTTCTAAAACCACGGAACTCGGTAATGCCTAACACCTGCTCCCGGGTTAACAGAATTCCTTACTCGGATTTCTGGTCGCAGACAAATTAAAACAGAGTCAAATTTTTCTCGGTTTGGGATTTTTCAAAAACAAAATGGTGTCCCGGAACATCGTTAAGAATCCGGGTGGCGACTCTGAAATAATAAATAAATCCCAAAATTGAATAACGTCACTTTAATTGGAAAAAATCCCTTACTACCCTTCATTAATCCGGGGGGTAGTGGGAAAAGGAGGTGTGATAGTGCCAATGAGGTTACTATTGGCGAGGATGGTGTTCTGAGACTTCAGGTCCGTTTATGTGTTCCTAATGTTGATGGCCTGAGGGAGAGGATTCTAGAGGAGGCACACAGTTCTTGGTATTTTGTTCATCCTGGTGCTACGAAGATGTATCATGATTTGAAGCAGCATTTCTGGTGGAGGCAGATGAAGAAAGACATTGTGGAATATGTGACTAGGTGTTTTAACTGCTAGCAGGTTAAGTATGAGCACCAGAGTCCAGGAGGCCTACTTCAGTAGATGCCGATTCCTGAGTGGAAGTGGGAGCGCATCACTATGGACTTCGTGGTTGGGTTGCCTCGGACTTTGCGGAAAGTTGACGCGATGTGGGTCATTGTGGATAGATTGACCAAATGGGTGCATTTCATTCCAGTGGCTACTACTTATACTTCTGAGAGGTTGGCCAAGATCTACATTCGGGAGATAGTCCAGTTGCACGGTGTGCCTGTGTCCATTATATTAGATCGAGGTCCTCAGTTCACCTCACATTTCTGGAGAGCATTGCATAGTGATATGGGCACTCAGATAGATCTCAACACATCATTTCACCCTCAGACTGATGGTCAGTCGGAGCGGACAGTCCAGATATTGGAGGACATGCTCAGGGCATGTGTGATTGACTTTGGAGGCCAGTGGGACCAGTTCTTGCCTTTGGCCGAGTTTGCTTATAATAACAGCTAGCAGTCCAGCATCGAGATGGATCCATTTGAGGCTTTTTATTGTCGGTGATGCCGTTCTCCTATCGGGTGGTTTGAGCCTGGCAAGGCTAAGTTATATGGCACCGACTTGGTGAGAGATGCTTTGGAGGAAGTGAAGTTGATTCAGGAGAGGCTCCGCACAGCACAGTCCAGACAGAAGAGTTACGCGTATCAGAAGGCGCGTGATGTGTCATTTATGGAGGGAGATAAGGTTCTGTTAAAAGTCTCGCCGATGAAGGGTATTATGAGGTTCGGGAAGAAGATCAAGATGAGCCCGAGGTTTATAGGTCCTTTCAAAGTATTGAGGCGAGTTAGAGGGGTGGCTTATGAGCTTGCTTTACCTCCCAGTTTATCAGGATTTTATCCGGTCTTTCACGTATCCATGCTCCGAAGGCACCACGCCGACTTCTCTCACGTGGTTGATTTCAGCACTATTCAGTTGAATGAGAATTTGGGCTACGAGGAGGAGCCAGTTGCTATTATTGACAGGCAGGATCGCTAGTTGAGATCCAAGAGAGTTTCTACTGTAAAGGTCCAGTGGAGGGGCCAACTAGTCGAGGAGGTGACCTGGGAGTCCGAGGAGAACATGCGGAGCAGATATCCAAATTTATTCAGCACTTCAGGTATGATTCTAGACCCGTTCGAGGATGAACGTTTGTTTAAGAGGTGGAGAATGTAACGACCCGACCGGTCATTTTGCATATCAGGACCCTGTTCCCCTAAATGAGACTTCATGTAGTGGCTTATTATGATTTATGACATGCGTGGACGGGTGGTTAGGGATTCGGAAGCGTTTAGAGTGGTATAGGAACACTTGGTTCCTTAAGGTTGGCCTTTAAGGCCAAAGTTTGACTTCGTTCAACATTTTGAGTAAACGACCTCGGAATTGAGTTTCGACGGTTCTGGTAGCTTTGTATGATGATTTTGGACTTGGGTGTATGTTCGGAATGGGTTTTGGATGACCTGGGGGCGTTTCGGTGCCCAATATCGAAATTAGAGTTTCCTTAAGTTTGAAATTTAGTTTGGAACATGTTTTTGTGTTATATAGGTCCAAACAGAATTTCGAGACCGGGAATAGTTCCTTATGTCATTTATGACTTTCTTGCAAAATTTGGGGTCATTCTGAGTAGTATAGGTCGGTTCGGCGCATTGAAAGCAAATTCTAGAACTTTAAGTTCAAAGTTTGATTCAATTTGGTTTTGGGATCGAATTCTTAGTTTCGTAGTTTTTTTCGCTTTCCGGAAATTTGAGCGAGTCTGTATCATGAATACAGACTTGCCAGTGCCTTTGGACGGGGTCTCGAGGGCTCGGGTGAGTTCCAAACTCCTCGGAGTTAAATACAAAAACCAGATTTTCACTGACTGGTTTCCTTCAGTGCGATCGCAGGTGCAATGATGCGATCGCATAGAAGGAGTAGCCAGGGTGTGGGAAAATGCCCTGTGCGATTGCATGGGCTTGTCTGCGTTCGCACAAGGGTGATTTATGGCCTGGCCCAATTTGCTCGGTGCTCGCACTCCCTCCCCCGCAGTTGCACAGGCCTGGCCATATTACTCTCCGAGATCGCAAGCCTCCATGTGCAATCGATTTCATCTAGCAACTGAGAGGTAAGTAATTCCCATTATAATTTAAGTTGAATACTTGAATTTTTATGTAGATTAAGACACTAATTAGTGGAAAAGCATGGGTTAGAGTGAAAAACCTAGGTTTTATGGAAAATGGGAGAATTTCCAAGAAATTTTCCATGGAATCACACAAAAACTATATATTAATGATCCTTAGGCTATGGGTCATTGATTCCTTCAAACATTTTCGGAACCCGAGCATGTGGGCCCGGGGGTGTATTTTAGGATTTTTTCAAGTAAGGTGAAATAACTAAGTAAATAGGAGAATTCCATACTTTTGAGCATAAATTGATATATTTGTATAACATTTGGCTAGTTTAAAGTCTTTGGGAGACGAGCTTGGAGTTTTCGTGCGCGTTCTTGACCCGGAGAGTAGGTTGTGCATTGCCGAGGGTCGAACGGCTCGAACCATAGATGCATCTATCTTCCCCGCTCGCGAATCGATCATGCGACGCGGTTATACATAAATACAGGGTTATCCTGCTCGCGAATCATACATGCGACTCAGGCACCCATAGATACACATATTCACACAATAAGTCCACATTTTTATCAAGAAAGCAGTTACTCAGGAAAGTGGTAAAATTCTTATTAAAGGAACACGAAAATAGCATTTAAATCTTTGTTTTGAAGCTCATTTGCCAAGTTTAATAATATTCAATAATATAACCTTATCAAGAACACAACTATCCACGGAGCAATCAATTCTCTTTTTAAATGATTAAGAAAGGTACACTCTAGCCTTCTTAGGAATTAAATTACCAATTAAATAGCATTATCAGTCTAATATTATTTGCAGCATCACATGATATTTTATTGACAAGGTCACAAGTACGACAAGTAAAGCATGCTAGTGGGTCCTAGCCTACCCGGACATGGCATAATAGTAGCTACGCATGGACTCCCGTTACCTCGTGCGTACGTAGCCCACGCAGATAGTAGCACATACTTAATTAGTTCACCTAGGGGACAATTCCCCCTCACAAAGTTAGAAAGGAGAGTTGCCTTGCTCTGAAATTCCATAACCGGCTTCCAAGCCCTTCTGACGACTCCAATGGACGCACAACGCCCAAAAACTATCCAAATAACGACAAACCAATGAAAATATACTCTAATATTTTCAACAATTCAGATTATATAATTCCCCAAATCCGCTCAGTGAATTGACCAAAATTCCCTCGGGCCCACGTGTTTGAATTCCGAAATTTCTCGAAGATATATCCTACCCATGGCCTTACTAGCTCAAATATACAATTTACTCTAAATTCCATGCTCAAATTCGTGATAGAAATCAAAAATAAAATTTTCTAGGTTTTCTTCAAAATTCCCAATTTTCCTCAATCTTTCATGTTCAAATCCATACCTAGACCATGCATTTAACTTAAAAGGGAGTTGGAATAACTTACCTTGTGATCCTTGACAAAGATCCCTCCTCGAAGCTCCCCACAATCGCCCATACCAAATGAAAATGGGAGAAGAAATGACAAAATTCTTGTTTTAAAAACATTCTGCCCAGGCCTATTTTCGCACCTGCGATCCAAATCTCGCACCTGCGCTTCCACATGTGCGCCCAAACTTCCGCACCTGCGGCTTCCTCAGCCCCAGCCAAACTTCGCACCTGCGCCACACTGTCCGCATCTGCGCCTTCGCAGGTGCGGAAAATACATCGCACCTGCGCTCCTAGCCAAGAAACTAAAATCTCGCACCTGCGGCACCAAAGCCGCACCTGCGGCACCAAAGCCGCACCTGCGGCTCCGCACCTGTGACCAAAGCCTTGCAGGTGCGGTCACACCAGATGGCAGCAACCTCAGCCTTCTTCAAACTCCAAACTTGATCTGTTAACGACCCGTAATCCACCGGAGGCCCCCGGGACCCCATCCAACTATACCAACATATTTCAAAACAAAATGCGGACTTTCTCGAGACCTCAAATCACATTAAACAATGCCGAAACCACGAATCGCACTAAAACTCAAACTTTATGAACTTGAAATTATAAACTTCCACCTCCGATGCCGAAACCTATCAAATCACGTCCGATTGACCCCAAATTTTTCACACAAGTCATATTTGACATTACGGACCTGCTCCAACCTCCGGAATCATATTCCGACCCTAATATAAAAATTTCCACTTCCGGTCGGATTTCTCAAAAATCTTCAAATTTCTATCTTTAGCCAAATGACTTCAAAATGACCTACGGACATCCGAATTCACTTCCGATCGTGCTCCCAACTCCAGAATCACCATACGGAGCTACTCCCAGGCTCGGAATCTCAAACGGACATCTATATCACTGAAATGCCTTACATCCCAAACTTAGGAAAATTTCTTCAAAAATGCTGACTTTCCCAATATACGCTGAAACACTCCTGAGTTATCCAAAGCCCGACCCGGACATACGCCCACGTACGAAATCATCATACGAACCTGCAGGAACCTTCAAATCCTGATTCGGAGGTTGTTTACTCAAAATTCCAATCTTAGTTGAATTCTCCAACTTAAGGCTTCTAAAATGAGAATTTTCTTTCCAAATTAACTCTAAACTTCCTGAAATTCAAATCTGACCACGCCCACGAGTCATAATACCTGAAATGGAGATGCTCATGACTTCAAACCGTTGAACGACGCGTTAGAGCTCAAAACGACCGGCCGGGTCGTTACATTCTCCCCCACTTAAACAGACGTTCATCCTCAAACGTGTTAAGAACTGCTCTAGAGTTATCTGAAGTCATTGTTTAACACCTTGAGCACCTGCCCGTGCTACCACAACCCAGTTGGGTACATTAGCTTGATCAAATCCGAAGATTTCTTCTTTTATCCATATAATAAGCTCAGAATCCAGTTCCAACACCTGAAATTCCTCTGCCAGGCATGTTCTAATATATAAACACCGTATCA
Organism: Nicotiana paniculata; assembly: GCA_005239505.1. Classification (NCBI taxonomy): domain Eukaryota; kingdom Viridiplantae; phylum Streptophyta; class Magnoliopsida; order Solanales; family Solanaceae; genus Nicotiana; species Nicotiana paniculata. Next base: position 23,850 of record MDKI01236673.1, on the reverse strand, counting down.
ACTACCACACGATATACCAAAACATGACTGCATACTTTTGCTGAATCAGCACCATGCACCGCATAACTAATCATCTGACCAAAATGACACTCCGTGAACCTTAATAGCCGAAATTCCACGAATATGATGCTCCCAATGTACCTTATGATATATATATATATATATATATATATATATATATATATATATATATATATATATATATATATATATATATATATATATATATACATATATACACATCCTGCTATAATGCTGGTGATACCACAAAAACGGAGGAGATGTGTAGAACTTCATAACCAACTGTAGAGTTAACAAATCATTGAATATCTCCTCTTGACTAGAATCATCACCTCATTACAACCCAATAAGGGTAATTTTTCTTTAATGTATTTCACATAATCTTATCGAACTAGACCCTGATCCAAAAATCTCGTCTCACCCAGTATGAAATTTTCAAACAACCAATCATCCCAGACATGACCAACAGTCTCACATGATACCACATCGCGCCAATATGCCACAACTCGAACATGATACATAAGAAATGACTCAAGAAGGGACTACTCAACTCACGCAACTAATATGAACTTTCCTCAGAAAATAGGAAGTAAAACACAAGAAAAATAAATATAGGAACTTTACTCATCATCACACTGTTGCGGCGTGCAACCCGATCCAAATAACATACCCGTGGCGACGTGCCACCCGACCCACACATAAAATTTACATAGGAAGATACATGGAGCTGAATCACTCACTATTACAAATTATTGAATATCGGTCACAGGCACGCTAAGTGCATAATACCATCCTGGGGAGACTGATAAGGCCATATGCTACAAAACTCAAGCACAATTGAGGTGCGATATATATAAACTCTGAAATCTCAAGAGCCCTCCTACTCACATAACATCATCACTACGCTGAATCTTAACACATAGGAATTTCTCAAGCCGTTTCACAACTCACACGGCACAATCATAATATCACATGAATTTGAAGAAGACGGAACAATCACCTGATATTCCAACACCCCTCCTTGAGGTGCGTTATACTGAAATGAACACATCTGACTTGCATGAAGCCCATAATCTTGTCCAAATCCATTCATACACTTCGAGCCGATTCTGCTCGCAATGAACTAGGCCGATAGCTTTTACCTGGGTCCATATTAACCCACTTCCTCTCATAATACACAAGAACAACCATCATAGCCGGGACAAACACCCCACAATCCACAATCAACTGAATCAAATGCCTTCTAGGCTTAAATTCTCAAATAAGCAATGTTGCACTTCCTTGTACTTGGTCTAAATGTTCAACCAATTAGGTGACTACATGTCACACTTATACAATCTTTCATGCTTCCACGACCTTCCACACAAGGCAACAAGTCTGCACATCCATATCACCGACCACACTAATGTTGTAAAGCAAATCAAGAATCCCATAACCAGGATACAAAGCCTCTTTCATCAAACACCGATCTCAGATGACGCTGAAGTCATCACTTGCTTACCTTAATCATTCAAATTCATTTTTCCCTTGCTCACCCGAGCTCGTGACATCCTTGTCAACACCGAACCGAAATCTTGATCCTTACTTTTAATTGCATGCTGCTTACTGCACCTGATATGCCAATATGAAATAGCGCAAGAATTCCATCATAACTCCTGAATCACTAATAGGGTGAACACTTCATTATATAGAAACCTTTTTCTTACCTCAATTCAAGAGAACCATGACAATACACAAGTGAATTCCCACAATCACAATACATGCAAATCCTTAAGTAGTGGTCTGAACCATCATAAACCTTCCAGGATCCGCCTACACCTGACAGGCCATAATACTTGAATGCTTCCAAATAAAATCTATTTCGACGGCCGACATGCCTCGCATACACCGGCACAAACCATATGCATAACTTAATCACCTCGAAGGAACTGATCACTGCCGTAAATGTGTCATTTCAACCATGGCTAATCAATCTATCTTCTTTTACTCATCTTTAATTGCCTCAGGAATAATAGTAACTTCCTTCAACTCATAGCAACTCAACCCTCACTCATCCCGAGTGACCTTGATTCACGAGACCATGCTGCCTAAATACCGCAACCCGTCTCATACCCTTCTGAATCTTTCTACAACCCGGAGTTTATTTCTCTCACTCCTCCAATACTATCCCGCACGCTGAAAATAACATAGAACACTCCAATTATTTTCCCTTTCTCAGGAATTATACTGCAAAAGCTCGACTCTTAATCATACTGCTACCTGAAACCCTTAAACACTGCGTTCTTAACCTTCGAATTCATTAGGACCACTATTGAGAGTCACCCACTCTAACTGGCCCCGAATACAATCAACTCCAAGGCTCTTCTAGCACACGAACACCCTTTTTAATGAAGCACGTGACTGAGTAACTACCCTAACAACTCTCCTATGCCTTACGCATAAATTCTGAATCTCCCAAAACCTAACCCTAGTCCAATAGGACCCACTTGTGCACATATTTATCAAATCCCATACATAATTACCATTCTACTCTTTTCCCTTAGCTTTACTAACTTGCCAATTTGCCGACAATCTGCAACCCCATGAGAAGACCATCCTACAACCCAACTGCAGGTGGTGGGACTCCCTCACTTAGTCCGAAGCTAATCTTTTCACCACTCTAGGCCCTGCTGAGATCCTTTCTCCTTTGTTAACATGATTTTGCTTAACCAATCCGTCCAATTCTTCCGAATTCCCCTGTCTGCATTCCCTGAATACTCAAATTCTCTAGCATCATTCACACATTCTGCCTCCTACCGAATAGCTACTAGAATCCCTCACATAAACTTGCCAACCACACAACCGCTAACCTACTCATAGGAGATAACCCACTTGTGGAAATCACCAACTGACACTTTCCAACGACGTTGTACTGCACACCCTCTACAACATCAATATCCCATCCTAAGTCTGCTCTCATTGACCAACTTTACCAGTCTGTCCGCTCCTTATAGACATCTACTAAATGCGCTACAACATCTTCAAATCCACCGTCACATTGCGTCCTTCTTCATTCCTAACAACTCCTCCATGTTGCATCCAACCTTCCGCCGAAATAGCCCACATTTCAACTTAAGCTCGTGGACCCAAGCACCATCCACTAAAACTCTCAAACTTTCCCTCGAGATAGGCAGCTGTCTTACCACTGAACTCCTGGGCTACTCTGCCACTCTCCCACTTGTTAAACTCATTCCTTTAAACAACTACCTGACTTTCGTTCCTTACACCTGGCCTTTTAGAAAGGGAACCATCGCCTAACACTTTTCACATATCTTCCTTCGTCGTATGCTGTCCAATTCAATATCATTCTCTGTAGCTCTTACACCAGTAGATCACCGCGACTTCAAACTCTTCGAGGATCATCTTTTTCGAGCTTCCTTCATTAGAAATAATTATTCAGTCCTGAACCACCACGCACCACGATCTCTAACAACCGCTTCTTCAATACTACTTCACAACACTATGACCCAATGCAACCGAAGAAATCATAGCACCGACAGACTTAACACATTCCATTCGATCAAGGACGATGATAACACATCACAGGTGAATACTCCACCTTACTTGAAAACACCAAGTCTTACTACTTTATCAACCCCAACCGGACCATTCATAATCCAAATGCCTTTCCTCTGCCGGAACTAAAATACCGAAATCTCGAAATCACACTCTGAGAAGACCTCCCTTCAAACCATTCATCAGGACCCAACATATGGGCAAGCGTTCTATCATCATATCGACATTGCGCGATAACCAATCGTAAGTATCATCACTACTTGAGCATAGCCTTAAGGCTCTTAGAAACACAGCTACTGAGCTGAAACAACATATTATCCTTCTGCAGGGCCACAACAACCGCCCCAACCAATTACATATGGAAAACATCTCGCATCATATTCGTATCACCATTTCAATTCCTCAAATTCCTGATTCATAGCAAGCGCTTCACGACGCATAAGATCGAGTAGGAAGAAACGTAGGCATAAGCCTCGGAGGAATCAAATCGCACGATGAGGAATCAAGAAGGGAAGTACTCCTAACAGCCCTGTAGCCTCTCGAAGATAAGTACAGACGTCTCCGTACCGATCCGCAAGACTCTACTAGACTTGCTCATGACTTGTGAGACCTAAGGGAACCTAGTGCTCTGATACCATGTTGTCACGACCCAAAATCTATTAAGGCCGTGATGGCGCCGAACACCATCGTCAGGCAAGCCAATCATTAATTAGTTGAAATAAATTCATGTTTTAACATTTTTGAAATCATTACCTTTAACTTATTACGTAATAACTAAACAAAAATCCGTTAAGTAAATAGACAATTTAATATCCATTTTTATAAAATACATCCCATACACATCCCAGAACACGGTGTCACAAGTGCATGAGCAAATTCTAAGAATTCACGAATACTACAAAGCTTGTCCGAAATACAAATTGGACAAGGAAATTTAAAATGAAAACAAGTACAATATGAGGGAGACTCTGTCAGCTGCGGATCGCCTCCGGATGATGCAACTCACCTAAGTCTCCAAACCAGCCACATCACTATAAAAGTACCTATGCAATAAAAATGCACAACAAGTGTAGCATGAGTACGAAAACAACGTGTACTCATTAAGTATCCCGCCTAACCTCAGAGAGGTAGTGACGAGAGGTCGATTTGACACTTGCTAGAGGTAAATTTGGTATAATCAAGTGAGACACTAAGCATGAATGTCATAGGAAATTTATTAAAATCAGGGATAAATAATATCAACCCTTCCACATTTAACACTTTAAATCTTTGTCATTTCAATAACGAATAATCAAACATGGATGATTTAATCAATAACAAATAATCAACGGGAAAGAACAACTTCTTCCAAAATTTTAATAACTTTAAATCTCTGTCATTTCAGTCGACAACTTAAAATTACCAGGCTAGTAATCATGTAAAATCACAGCAAATACGCAGTAAATATCATGCGCAAGCAATGCCGAGGGTCGAACGACGCAGACCAACAATAATAAATTGTGCACTGCCAAGGGTCGAACAACTCGAACTATAGATGCATCTATCTGCCCCGCTCGCGAATCGATCATGCGATGCGGTTATACATAAATACAGGGTTATCCTGCTCGCGAATCATACATGCGACTCAGGCATCCATAGATACACATGTTCACACAATAAGTCCATATTTTTATCAAGAAAGCAGTTACTCAGGAAAGTGGTAAAATCCTTCTTAAAGGAACACGGAAATAGCATTTAAATCTTTGTTTTGAAACTCATTTGCCAAGTTTAATAATATTCAATAATATAACCTTATCCGGAACACAATTATCCACGGAGGAATCAATTCTCTTTTTAAATGATTAAGAAATGTACACTCTAGCCTTCTTAGGAATTAAATTACCAATTCAATAGCATTATCAATCTAATATTATTTGCAGGATCACATAATATTTTATTGACAAGGTCACAAGTACAACAAGTAAATCATGCTAGTGGGTCCTAGCCTACACGGACATGGCATAATAGTAGCTACGCATGGACTCCCGTCACCTCGTGCATACGTAGCCCCTGCAGATAGTAGCACATACTTAATTAGTTCACCTAGGGGACAATTCCCCCTCAAAAAGTTAGAAAGGAGACTTACCTTGCTCCGAAATTCCATAACCGGCTTCCAAGCCCTTCCGACGACTCCAATGGACGTATAACGCCCCAAAACTATCCAAATAACGACAAACCAATGGAAATATACTCTAATATTTTCAACAATTCAGATTATATAATTTCCCAACTACGCTCAGTGAATTGACCAAAATGCCCTCGAGCCCACGTGCCCGGATTCCGAAATTTTTCGAAGATATATCCTACCCATGGCCTTAATAGCTCAAATATACAATTTACTCTAAATTCCATGCTCAAATTCGTGATAGAAATCCAAAATAAAATTTTCTAAGTTTTCTTCAAAATTCTCAATTTTCCTCAATCTTTCATGTTCAAATCCATACCTAGACCATGCATTTAACTTAAAAAGGAGTTGGAATAACTTACCTTGTGATCCTTGACGAAAATCCCTCCTTGAAGCTCCTCACAATCGCCCATACCAAATGAAAATGGGAGAAGAAATGACAAAATTCTCGTTTCAAAAACATTCTGCCCAGGCCTATTCGCACCTGCGATCCAAATCGCCCAGGTGCGCCCAAACTTCCGCACCTGCGGTTTCCTCAGCCACAGCCAAAGTTCACACCTGCACCACACTGTCCGCATCTGCGCCTTCGCATGTGCGAACAATACATCGCACCTGCGCTCCCAGCCAAGCCACCAAAATCTCGTACTTGCGGTACCAAAGCTGCACATGCGGCTCTACACCTGCGACCAAAGCCTCGCAGGTGCAGTCACACCAGATGACAACAACCCCAGCCTTCTTTAAACTCCAAACTTGATCCGTTAACCACCCGGAATCCACCCGAGGCCCCCAGGACCCCGTCCAATTACACCAACCTGTTCCAAAACATAAAGCGGACTTGCTCGAGGCCTCAAATCACATCAAACAACGCCAAAATCATGAATCGCACTAAAACTCAAACTTTATGAACTTGAAATTTCAAACTTCCACCTCCGATGCCGAAACCTATCAAATCACGTCCGATTGACCCCAAATTTTGCACACAAGTCATATTTGAAATTACGGACCTGCTCCAACCTCTGGAATCACATTCCGACCCCGATATCAAAATTTCCACTTCCGGTCGGATTTCTCAAAAACCTTCAAATTTTTATCTTTAGCCAAATGACTTCAAAATGACCTACGGACATCCGAATTCACTTCCGATCGCGCTCCCAACTCCAGAATCACCATACGGAGCTACTCCTAGGCTCGGAATCCCAAACGGACATCTACAACACTGAAAACAGCCCAAACTTAGGAAATTTCTTCAAAAATGCTTACTTCCACAATATACGCCGAAACACTCCCGGGTTATCCAAAGCCCGATCCGGACATACACCCAAGTCCGAAATCATCACACGAACCTGCAGGAACCTTCAGATCCTTATTCGGAGGTTGTTTACTCAAAATTCCAATCCTAGTTGAATTCTCCAACTTAAGGCTTTTGAAATAAGAATTTTCTTTCCAAATTAACTCTAAACTTCCCGACATTCAACTGCGACCACGCCCACGAGTCATAATACCTGAAATGGAGCTGCTCATGACTTCAAACCGCTGAACGACGCGCTAGAGCTCAAAACAACCAGTCGGGTCGTTAGAGTTCATAATAACGGTAAAATAGTTCTAGACTAGAAAAAGGAATATTCTATCAGAATATTCCCTACCTTGTACTTTTTAGGGTTCCCAAAGAATGTTCCCTATATATAGGAAACTAAGGAGATAAAAAAACCATCGGAAACTCTGAAAGAATACTTTGTAACACTGACTATTGAAGAATATGCACTCCTTGTCTTTTCTATTGATTCCCAAGTTAAAAGACACCTTTTCATATACTAGATCCAAGAACATAGTGTTCTATCCACGTTGCTTGTCATCTGCATTACTGATAAAGAGATAGTTGACCCTTAACACTTGGTACTTTGGGCGAGTTATCATTTAGTATTACATTTATTTTCATTGCATGCATTTAATCCACCTACTCACTTACGTATTTATTGTCAATAATTATCGGCATCTTTGTCTGGTATCTAATATTACACTTTAATTTCATTATATCCATCATCACGTTCATAGATCTGACAGTAATTAAGTTTAACTAGGATTAACCCTCCATTTCATTCGTTAAATCTCTTGTAGAAAGATTTATCACGTTTTTGGTAAAACAAAGGTAAACAAAATAAAGATCATATAAAGCTAGAAAACATTAAACCAAGTATCAAGTATAAAATTCGTTTGGAACCACCTCGACATATAAGCAAGAAAAATTATAAGAAGTAATGATGTCAAAGAACTATTAAAATTAGGAAATCATTTTGCAAAATTCTCTATAACAATGTTTGCAAAATAGTGGACAAACTTTTCTTTAAAATGTAGATTGTAGAACCTACCACTATGTACCACTAGATTGAACTTCAAATTTATTTGGCCTTAAGTGCACAAATATATGGTTGCATTTTAGACCTATTTGTCCTTAAGTGTATCTTTTGTGCAAATTTTCACTTCAAGCCTATTTGTCCTGTTCACTTCAGGCCTATTTGACCTTAAGTGCATGAACATATTTATTGCACTTCAAACCTATTTGGCCTTAAGTGCATTTAAGTGTTTGCACTTTAAAGTTAATTGGCCTTAAGTGCATTGCAACTTCACAAACTGATAAATCTGAAATTGATCCTAAAGTGGATAGACTTGCTAATTTTGATGTAAAGTGAGTTTATCATCATGTATTACCTTGAATTGTGAATTAACGGTGTAAACTTCACTAAACATATGGGTAATTAAATTGTATAACAATTAACAATTCGTTAATCTATAAAGATTCACAAGCAAACGGACCAAAAGTGCACATTACTATTAAGTGATGATTGAGTACACTTAATTAGACTTAATAAGGACCAAACTTAACATTTGTGGATATTTCAAGAATTAAAGTACAAAATAAATATTTCTTTTTCTGTTAAGTTTCGTTCCAATTTTCTGTTTCCTCTTTATTTTTTCACCCCAACTTTCTCTTTCCCTCTAAAGTAGAATTTGAAATCCTAACGTTCTGCAACTCACCACCAAAACCTCTCCTCTTCTCTTTACCCTCCGCAGCAAAGAAAAATGGAAGAACCAGAAGGACCACTGCTCCACCTAATAATGGAGAAGGGTCCTCTTTCTGGGCAAAAACTGGAATATAAACCCGGATACAAGATCCAAATCGGCCGGGTCGTACGCGGCAACACACTACCTATCAAAGACCCTGGAATCTCCTCCAAACACCTCCGTATCCACTTCCAATCCGGTTCATGGGTGATCGAGGATCTCGGATCCTCCAACGGTACATTTCTTAACACTTTAGCAGTCGATCCATCTCGCCCCGATAACCTTACCGACGGTGATAAAATAAAAATCGGCGAATTAACCTCCATCGAAGTCAAAATTGAAGCAATGAAAGTTGATTCAGTTGAAGAAGCTGAGATGAAGTGTAAAAATACCCGGCGAAACCCTAGGCGTAAGGAATTACCGGTTTTGTATGAAAATTGCACCCAATTAGGGTTTGGAATTGGTGGAATTGAGAATGTGGGTGTGGGTTCCAAAAGAACAACGAGGAGTTCTAAAAGTGCGGAAAATGAGAATTTAACTGTAATTGAAGTTGAGAAAGGAAGGAAAGCGAATCCGAGGAGGACTAGGGGTTCTAAGAAAGAGGAGAGTGTGAAAAATATGGTTGATAGCGTGAAGGAAGCTGAGAATTTTACTGTAGTTGATGTTGGAAGAGAGACAAAACGGGGTACACGGAGTAGGAAACCGGATAGTGTTAAAGATGGGGATGATGATGTGGAGGAAACTGAGAATCTTGCTTTAGTTGATGTTGAAAGAGAGACTAAATGGTGTACGAAGAGGACAAGGGGTTCTAAGAAAGTGGAGAGTGTCAAAGATGTGGATGATGGTGTGGAGAAAAGTCAGAGGCTTGCTGTGGTTGATGCAGAGCAAGAAAGTAAACGGTGTACGAGGAGAACGAGGGGTTCTAGGAAAGTTGAGAGTGTTAAGAATGTGGATGATGGTGTTGAGGAAACTAAGAGTCTTGGTGTAGTTGATGCAAAGCAAGAGAGGAAACCGAGTCCGAGGAGGACTAGGGGTTCTAGGAAAGTGGTGAGTGTTAAAAATGTGGATGATGCTGTGGACGAAGCTAAGAATGCTGTAACAATTGATGTTGAGAAAGAGAAGATAGTGTATGTAAGGAGGACTAAGAGCTCATGGAAGGAAAAAGATGCAGAAAATATCCATGAAAATGCAGGTGAAAACATGGAATTGAAGGAACATAAGAAAGGGAAGGGAAGTGCCGCAAGAAGGGAGTGTTTGGAGGAAGAGGGGGTGATGGAGAGGTTGGAAAGAAACCAAAAAGATCGTAAAGAAGCAGCAGAGAACAATGCCGATGAGGGAGTAGAAAGAAATGTGATTGATGAGGTGGCAGTGAAATTGGGGAGGGGGAGTTGCGAAGTTTCGGTTAGTAATGCTGGTGTAAGTATGAGTGAAGTCCAAGAGGAGAAGGAGGTGGATTTAGAGAAATTGACACTTAGTGAGTGGTTTGATTATTTGGAGGTTCATTTGCCAAAACAAATAATTGACGTCACTGAGGAAATGATTTTAGATATGAAACAGAAAGCAGAGAAGTTTCAGAAGTTCATGTTGCAGCAGAAGAATGCAAAGGATTGTGATGGAATACCAGAGGGTTAGACCGAGGACTCATTCTTAGGTAATTTTTCTGTTGCATTGCTGTTTGTATCAGGGGAATTCATTTTCTAGACATACTTAATTTCTTATTTGCATAAATGCTGCTCTGTTGTATCTGTATATTGTAAACCCTTGTTTACTTACAAAAACTGAAAGATTCTCATTTAGTTGAAGCAATCTAAGAATTTGATGACAAAACACTTTTCCTTTTGTTGTTAAATTCCCGTTCTGGAAGCTAAATGCTTAATTAGTTTATTCAGTTGGACTTTTCATGCCCCTGTAAACAGTGTTGATAATTATTTTTTGCATGAATACCCTGAAACCCTCCTAAAGGATCACGTTTTTGTCAGCTACCACTAGCCGGTGTCCCTAAAATCCCCCTTAACTATATACCCCTATATATTAAAAATCTCTCGTCGATTTTTTAGTGGTGCGTATGATACACCCTTCTAATTAAGAATTTTGTAGCGATTCCCGTACCATGAGAAGAGCTAGGAAAAACAATAAAGAAGAAGAAAGGGAAATATAGAGAAAAAAGATAGGTTTTCATTCAACATATGTTCTACAATGAGTCTAACAGAGTATAAAAGCGTGAACTACCTAGTGGGGTAACTAATGAAAATAACATAATAAGTAGGACTAAACTATAAATGCTGAAACTTCATCCTGACTTGGCACTTCTTTAACACTTTGACATCAATGTACTACTTTGGGAGCTCAAGGTACCACCATTTCGTTACATTCCATCCCCCTTATAGCAACCTTGTCCTCAAGGTTGGAATTTGGTAATAGTGTGAAACCTCGTCTTCAACCCATGTAAAATCATCATCTGCTTCAAAATTTTTGTCAAGTTATCAAAAGCTAGAAACACCAGTAGAAAGCCTTGGCCTAGCATCCTCATTTCCCTATTACTATACATGCAACATATGGCCAAACAAACTTTTCTCAGCAACTTATTATTCTTATCACTAAGGACCTTCTCATTAATATTTTTACCCAAATGATCATAAAAACCTATCAGCCTTTGAACCTGACTTATAGCTTTTCCAACAGCTTCACTAATTTTCCATATACTTTCTTTTCCAACCTCCTTAAAGGACAAAAATGTTTCACCAGTAAAATGCTTGTTCTTGCTCATGAAAGATCACTCTACTGTAAAAATCTTCCATAGCATATTTTACTCCAATTTGGACATAATCATAATGAGATCTATCATGTGTGTCCTGTGAATATCTCAAAATCCACAAAAATATGGTAAAAATCAGTAGAGTAGTTAATACTCTAATAATGAACTCTACAGGAATCATCACTGCCTTCACTTCCTTAATCACTGCATCAGTCAAATGTTGAAGTATGAACAACAGTATAAATCGTCTAACATTCACTGCTCCAGTAATTGTGCTACCAAAAGGATCAAACCCCAATGTAGTTTCATTTCTCCTCTCAACAAGACCATAAGTAGAGGAGGTAGCCACACCTGTGTCATTATTTGCCACGGATATCTTCTCTGATGCCTTCCACATTCCATTAACTGATACCAAAAGAAACCAAAGAACCACAATCAAAATAAACAACCAACCCACTCCGTGTCTGTCATAGTGCAGTAAACTTAAGAGCCTAACTAACTGAATGACAAACACAACCATATATATTCCATTGCTCCTATTTGGATGACCCACAATATCTATTATATAGTAGTTCCTTGGCACTGATAACATAGTATCTGGATTGCGCCACCATGTCTCGGATTTGTACCATAACATTGAATAAACTGATTCCCTTGACAGTAATGGAAACATCATCTCGCTCCATTCAATTTCAATGGACAACAACTCCATAACAGTAAATGAATTAGGAACATGGAAAAGTTCACCCACCAACTTCTTACACCATTGCTCAACCATGGAACTTCCTACTTCCTCCACTGATAGTAAAGTCTCATATCTCAACAGTGATATGAATAATGCATTCCCAATGCCCTTAATCCAATCAGACATTTGTCAGATGGACCACAATAAAGAGACACACAAGAACATATCTGTAGCTCCTATTACAGCACAATGAGGGACTTGCCAGAAGAATCTAAGAGCATTTGAGCCTTCAAATTGTTTAAACATAAAGACAAGTTCCAACTCCCATGTTTCTACAAATACTCTACTTGGTTGAGTACCTGTTACTCCACTATCATCAGTGATAAGCATCAATATCCTATACTTCAGAAGAGGATAAAATTAGTGCGCAAAAGACCAATGAACAAACCTCATAGATTTCCTCATTTATCGGCCAGTATTCCCTTCTTCCGTAATATTTCTCCAAGACTTCAAATAAGTATTGATCCTTTTCTATCCAACTTTTCTTACTGCAATCCATAAGGGCTCTAACAAATGCAATCTTATTAGCCAACACCTTTGCCTGAGCGATTGTAGTTTCTGAACTATTTTCAGATCCCATAAATACAGTGTTAATGATATGTTTATCAAATTCTTTGCTAACTGTTTGAAACTGACCGTCAGTGTAATGGCCAATTAGAAGCTTTTCATTCATGACTTCCTCAATAGTAACAGCTCAACCTATCTGAATCGAAAGCTGTGCAGCAACTCCAATAGCTACTGAAACCAAACCATCATGTAAACCAACAGTTGGAGCTTGTTCTCCTCTGGCTCTTACTGCTGACAAAAAGTGGAGGTGTTCCAAGTAGCTTGAACCATGATGTAGCCCATTGTATCTGTCAAAGAAAATCGAATTGAAAACATGAGGAAATTATAGCGATAACAAAGACTTAATAGCTCAAGATATGGCAAAATGAGTTACTTTATTCGCTTATCTTCAGCTAGTAAGGTTTGTACACCATTTCCTCCTTCAGCTCGTGTACCCCAACGCACAATGCTCTCAGGCACAAGTGCTTCACCCGAATAAATTTGAGAAAGAACATCAAAGGAGGAGGGTAAGTTAAGAGCAAACTTGGCAAGATATTCATAAGTGGGAGTTTATTACAATATCAGTGTAAGAAGAAAAGGGGAGCCCGGTGCACTAAGCTCCCGCTATGCGCGGGGTTCGGGTCTTACCCTGCATTTCTGCAAGAGGCTGTTTTCACGACTCGAACCCGCAACCTCCTGGTCACATGGCAGCAACTTTACCAGTTACGCCAAGGCTCTCCTTCATTAGTGTAATAAGAGAAAGGGGAAAAAGAAGGGAAGAGATTTACCTTTCCAATATCACCTACTACAGATATTTCTTGCTCATTTTTACTTCCCTCAGCAAACATACAGAGGTCAAGCGTGCCGCGAAAACCGTTGTCGAATTCCACAATGACATACACATTGTCAATTATATCAGACACCTGAATATCGAAAACAGAAGTAGTCAATTATATCACACAAGACAAACCTCTCCCAAAATCATGTTTAATTAAGCATTCTTACTCTGCTTTATCTTGAATTGTTCAAAAACTTATGTGGATTAGCCAGTCGTCAACCCTAAACTACGTGATAGTGATCAGATAGCTCCAACGTTCCAGTATTTACAGACGAAGTAGGACCAATAAAAGGTAGTTTTGAAATTATGAATCATAAAAATTAGCCAAGTTTTCTTTCTATGTTTTAGATAGATGGCTGCTAAATGTTGGCTTTTGCGCTCTTTGAAATGCTATTGCTAGAGATTATTTGTATCTAATTGAACTTCTGTAGCAAAAAAAGTAATTGCCCGTCCATCATATACTTCATTTTTTTGATTCACATCCATTGCTCTAGAAGCCATAACACGAATAGGATTAGCTCCATTGACAAGCCTCCTTAGATAAAAAAAAATGACAGCATTTCTCTACTAGAGTACCCCCAGTGTTGCAGTTGAACCTATTTCAATAATCGACATATAAGAAGAACAAGTCATTATTAGCATTTGTCACTACAATGGAAGTAAAAGTTGTTAGCTGAATAACCACCTTAACTAGAAAGGGAAACCAGTTGTTTCGAATTGCCACCATCTTCACTTGTCCTAAAGCTCCTTCTTTAACAATGTCTATCAGTTTTGCAACAGGTGGCATATATCTGTACTCTAGTCCAACTTGTACCAACATATCAGGTCTCCTTTTAGCAGCATTTATGACCTGATCCAGATTTCAAAACCATTTCAGAGTATGGTAGAGGGAAAAGTGAAGGTTTCATAGCTGAAAACAAGTGGCCTAGAAACTCTAAAGAAGTAAGTTTAGCTGCCGCTAACCATGCAATATGCAAGTGTATATTTTTAAGCTTCTTATTTCTGTTTCTCTTGGAATGATAGGTATTTGAGGTACTACTGACCTTTTGGCAGTCTGAAACATTTGTGCACAAAGGCTTCTCAACCAACACATGATGGGGTTTCGGATGAGTGATGATATCCATGAGAATCTCATAGTGAGTCATATTTGGAGTTGAAACTACCACCATATCACACAGCCCACTTTCTAACATCTGCTTGTGCTTGCAAAAGCCTGTATGTGCTACGACATATCACGATCAAAATGTTACTAATCAGAAAAAAGAAAAGGAAAAGACGGTAAGAGAAGCATGAAAAACAATGTATCTCCTCCCAATATTATGCTTCTGCAACTGCTGCTTCCTAATATGTTTGAGTAAAACATGTGTTATTTAACAATGTCTTTCATGGACCATGGTTTTCAGCACAAGAAAGCTTAATGCTTGAACAAGATTTAGATTTTGTAGGGGCTGAAACTTTTCAAATTATTATGCATATACTATTACTTAAAATTTTTCTATTCTGACAAAGTCTCAGATGAACGAGATGAAATCGAGCTCAGAAGAATAGAACCCTATCTAAGAAAGAAGAAAATGAGAGAAAAAGCTTCGAGAGATATGTGAAGCATAATTGGGAAAATGAATCGAATATTCCACTGTACAAAATGTCCAAGCACCTTACGTATACAAGTGACTCACACACTTGACAGCTAGCAACAGTTGTCCACTGACTAATAACAACTAATAACTATGTTAACAAACTAACAAAGCTAACTATGGTAAGAAAAGGATCTTTGCTATGGTGAAAAATCAGTTTAGCACCTCTGTCAAAACTATAAGAACAGATAATGGGATTGAGTTCACCAATCTAGAAGCTACCTCTTTCTTTTAATCTTGGGGAGTTGTACACCAAAGAAATTGTCCATATATGCCCCGACAAAATGGGGTGGTGAAGAGAAAACATAAGTATCTACTAGAAACAGCAAGGGCATTGTTGTATCAATCAAAACTACCCTTACAATATTGGGAGAGTGCATTCTTACCTCCATTTACATAATAAACAGATTACCTTCTTCTTCCCTCAAAGAAAAATGTTCTCTTGAGCTACTCTATAAGAAAAAGCCCTCATATTCACATCTTAAAAGATTTGGTTGCGTGTGTTTCCCTACCACACTTAAGACCCATAAGGACAAGTTTGAGGCTAGAACTTTGCCTCATGTGTTTGTGGGGTATCCTTTTGGGACAAAGGGTTACAAAGTGTTAAATTTAGTCATAAAAAGGATCCATGTTTCAAGAGATGTAGTGTTCCATGAGGATGTCTTTCCTTTCACTTTGCTTTCCAAACCAAATAAGGTTTTCCCTTCATTTCCTCAAGTCAATACAGACTTGGCATCTGATTTCTTTCCTCCTAGAGAAGCAGTTTCAAACTCACCAAATCAGCATCATAATACAGTATCACCTGAACCTTCACATAGGCATTTATCACCACAGTCTAACCCCAACAGGACACAGTTCACAGAATCCAACCAAAGTGAACACTTGTTACCTAATAATGATTACCAAGAACCTTCACCTAGCATTGATAGTTCAAACAGTGCAGGCCATCGAGAGCACCAATTAGGCCCCATACAAATCAGACCTTTTAGAACACACTAAGTTCCTACATACCTAAAAGACTATAACTACTCTCTCCTAAAGCTGCATGACCTGCAACATCAACCTTCACCACAGATTAATTTCTCCAATGACAGTAATTCTTCTCTCTCTCTTTTGCAACTTATGTACCTAATGCACAGTATATCTCTCTTAATGTGTTAAGTTCTGATAGTCAGCAGGGATAGATTATACAGAAACATTCTCACCTGTTGTGAAGATGGCAACTGTGAAGGCACTGATTGGAACTGCAGTAAAGAAGGGATGGCAAATGTTTCAATTAGATGTAAACAATGTTTTCTTTCATGGAGACCTACATGAGGAATCTACATTGAGGTGCCTCAGGGCCTGGTGGTAGACAAGCCAGGTTTAGTATGCAAGTTGAAGAAGTCTCTATATGGACTCAAGCAAGCAAGTAGACAGTGGTATGAGAAATTGACTACAGCTTTATGTTCTAAAGTACACACACTCACTGTTGGATTACTCATTGTTTCACAAAAAGAAAAGATCCTTAGTGGTGTTTGTGGTTGTATATGTAGATGATGTCATTGTAACAGGGACTCATCAGGAAGAGATTGACTCCTTGAAGAATTTCCTGCTTAAAACTTTTAAAATAAAAGATTTGGAAAGGTTACACTACTTCTTAGGAATGGAAGTGCTTTACAAGGAAGATGGAGTGCTTATATCCCAAAGAAAGTTCACTATGGAACTACTGAAAGAGTTTGAATGTACTCAGTATACCAGCCTATCATCACCCCTTGATCCCTCTACAAAGCTGAAAGCAGATGAGAGTCCATTATTGCCTGGCCCTTCTAACTACAGGAACCTGATAGCGAAGTTGAACTTCTTGACAAATACAAGACTTGATATATCTTACAGTGTCCAGCATCTTAGCCAGTACATGCAGTCACCTAGAGATGCTCATTTGAAAGTTGCATACCATGTTTTGAGATATTTGAAAGGTGATCCAAGTCTGGGCATATTGCTTTCCAATAGCAAGATTATGGAATAAGAGCCTTTTGTGACTCAGATTGGGCAGCATGCCTTAAGTCTAGAAGGTCAATCAGTGGCTACATTGTGCTGCTTAGAAACAGTCCTATTAGTTGGAAATCAAAGAAACAATCCACTATTTCCTTATCTTCAACTGAAGCAGAGTATAGAGCAGCTAGACAGGTTGTGGGTGACCTAGTCTGGTTGGCTAAACTCCTTGAAGAATTGATTGTTCCCCTGAATCTGCCCAGTCCACTATTTTGTGATAGCCAAGCTGCATTGCAAATAGCCAGAAATCCAGTATTTCATGAACGCACAAAACATATAGAAGTTGGCTGCCACTTTGTTAGAAACAAGTTGCATGAGGGACTAATTTCTTTGCATCATGTATCTACCAACGAGCAACTCGCAGACAGTGGCGGAGGTAGGATCTCCGCAAAGGGGGTTCAAAAAGAAAAAAGTTAAAAAAGATCGTAGCTAGTGGGAATTGAACCTATGACCTTATTACAAGTCTTGAACCCCCTTGACTACTAAGCTATACTTTTGGGATGTGTCAAGGGGATTCAAAACTTAATATATAGAAGTAAAAAAATAATTTTTTCCTTACAAATACAGTGTAATTTTTCGACAAAGGGGGTTCGGGTGAACCCCTTTCCGCCTCCCTAAATCCGTCCCTGCTCGCAGACATCTTCACAAAATCTCTGACCGGAATCAAAGTTGATGATATGGTCCCCACAAATCAACATGTAATATTTGGTTGTAAGGGTGGTTCTTTCTGGAAAGGGTAGTCTGCTTTGTCTAGCCATTTGGGGATATGGGGCAAAGAAAATGTTGTGTAGGTGTGAATTTGGCAGGTATCTCATGGATTCCTTCATTTTGGCAAAGGGCACATGTCCTAATCTATTGTGCCACAAAATTTCAACCATGTTTCCATTAGATGTAGATGTAAAAGTAGAAACAGAAGTAGATGAGACACAAAAGCATTTTCCTCACTACTTAAGGATGAAGTATTAACAATGAAGTATTTATGAGGATCAACACCACTCTTATTACAAGCATGATATGAAACAGGTAAATTAGATGAAACAGGGGGAACAAGATGCAAGTGAGGGTGTACATTATTCTTATCAGACATACTAGATGCAGTTTGAGTAGGGGTTTGAGTGAGGGCTGCAGCAGTCTTGTGGAGTTTTGGAATGTGATAGTATAGGCCATCAGAAGCATTACCAATTTCCAGAGGCCTCTTCAGTGAAGGGGCCTGCGGGGGCCTGCAGAAGAATACATGAAAACTTTGTAAAGATGACATAACTATCAAATTGAACTGTCAAACAGTGGATAAATATTAGGTTGAATTTGAAACTGGGCACAAAGAGGACTCTTTTGAGGCTGAATTTAGGAATCAAGACTACATCACCTACTAGTGTCACCTTCACCTTATATCCATTAGGCTGTGTAACTAGAAAAGGGTAAACTAAGGTCTTAATATTAGTTAAAATGAATTTGTTATATGGTCATGTTATTTGTGGCCCCGGAATCAAGTATCCAAGAGTCAACACTTGGTTTGAAACATTCATATGAATGATCGCTTGAATCAAGAGAAGTAGAACAAGTTGAAATACCTGCAAAGTTTACTGCTCCTGCCTTTATGTCAGAATTGTCTTCTACACTTCCAGTCTGAAAATTTTCTAGGATGCTGATGAGTAGATTGTATTGTTCTTTGATCAGATTCTTCATCACTCGCCCCTCTTCTCGAGTCTGTAGCCTTTTCCTATCTCCTATACCAGCGTCCTTATCACCATAATCTCCAAACACATTGGCAGCTACTCGTTTTCCCTTATTGAACTTGGAGTCTTATGGATAACCATGAAGCTTGTAGCACTTATCCTTGGTGTGCCCTGGCATCTTGTAGTAATCACAAATTGGTCGAGGTCTAGTTGTAGAGTAATTTCCCCTGAAACTATTGCTCCCAATGCCACTCGACTGGTTGTAATTTGTGTAGGAACTCCCTCCAGGTCCATTTCCTTGTTGACCATAACCGTGCTGAAGTTGTTATTTACTGTCCTGTTCACACTCAAAACAGTGGAGTCAATCATCATGTGATTACTTGGCTTCATCTCCCTTTGCTTTTCCTCCTAGATGAGAATGGCAAATGCTTGTGCCAAGGAAGGTAAGGGATTCATCATCAGGATGCTTCCCCTTACAACAATGTAAACCTCAAATCCCATTAGAAATTAAATTAACCTCCTGTCCTGCTCGGCTTTCTGCATACTTGCCTTGGCACCACATGTACACTGACACTTGCATTGAGCATGTGCATTCAAGGTGTTCAGTTCTTCCCATAGCTTCTTCATCTTAGTGTAGTACCCTGTAATGTCGAGTGCTTCTTGACTCAAATCACTAATTTCTTTCTGCAACTGATATAGTTTTGCCCCATTGGTTTGATCATATTTTTCCTCTAACTCCTGCCAAAGCTCTTTGGCATCATTTACATATTGCAGACTGTCTGCCAGATCCTTTGAGAGAGAATTCAAAATCCATGAAGTCACTACATTATCGCACCGTTCTCATTGATCAAAAGTGGGATCCTTTGAGTCTGGTTTTCCACACTTACCATTTATGAAACCTACTTTGTTCTTCACAAAAAGAGCCCTTAATTATACAAGTGACTCACACACTTGACAGCTGGCAACAGTTGTCCACTAACTAATAACTATGTTAACAAACTAACAAAGCTAAGCTATAGCAAGAAAAGGATAAATACACGTGTGCACAAGATGTTAATGTATAACCAGTCTCAATATACTCATAGATAATTAACCACATTCCTAGCTTAAATTCAAGGTTATATATCCATCTTCCTTCCAGCAGCAGGTATCACAAGAAAGATAGATAACTTTTTAGAAGCTCAGGTTTCCATTCATATATCTCAGCTCTTGAAATCAAATAGCGCGAAGGAGTTCTATTACATGATACTAATAATTATAAGTGATTCAAAAACTAAAACTGAAAAAAGAAATTTTCATATGCGGACATTGAATTCCACCAGAAAAAAGATGGGAATGAGTAAATCTATAAGCTGAGAAAAAACAGTTAAGATTTTTATAACTCTATAACAACTAAGAACGTAAGAGTTCCCTTTTTGCCTTCCAAACTTCTAACAAATAAATACGTACAAAACCCAGACCATTCATTGTATCTAGACATGATATGCAAATCTTTTGAATCTCCGCCAGTTATGGATTTTGCAGTTGGTGCAAATGTATCCATTGCTTTCGACTGGAACTACGTTAATTTTTTCAAATATATATTTGCACCACGTCCAAATTCACTGTTACCAACATATAGTAAGTACATTTGTACTCTACCCCAACTAATCTAAAATCTTGAATGTGCCTTTAAACAGGTTATTTGCATGTGGGTAACGATCAATAAAGTACGTGAAAATCATGGGAAATAAGGATTTAAATCTCTCATCTGCCTAATCCGTGATGGGCAAAGTTACGTGATGATCAATCAGGTAAGTAGTGAAATAGTAGAGTTATATGTCAAGCTAATCCAGACACCATTATTACAAAATCAAAGTGAAAAACTAAGAAATTAACCTAAATATAATAGGGTGATTTAAATCATAACTGGAAAGGCGAGTTAAATGATTCTGCTAATTTTTGTGCATACTTTTGGGAAGGGACATGTGGGTCTGCTGTGCAAACAACAACTCTTCACTTTTGAGATGATAAAGATTGATTAAATGTTCTCTTTCCATCATCCCAACACCAATTATCCCATACTTAACTATTTCTACGTTAATATTGTCCGCTCTGGGTCTAGGCCCTCACAAGTTTAAAATGCAGCACTAGGGTCTAAGGTTTGTTAATTTATTTATTCAACATCCTTTTTGTGTTTCGTCGATGTGGAACTCCGTCTAAAGTCTGGGTGTTACATACACCCCCCTTATGGACTCAGCGTCCTCGCTGAGGCTTGCCCCACCGCATGAGATTCGCCTACACTCAGCATTGAGGTTCGCCCCGCCTAATCAGAATTTTCCTAAACTCTGTTGAACTCTAACCCACCATCGCATGGCTGACACAAGAGTGACTCTGATACCATTTGCAATAGCCCAGCCCGCTAGTGATATTGTCCACTCTGGGACTAGGCCCTCACGGGTTTAAAATGCGTCACTAGGGTCTAAGGCTTGTTAACTTATATACCCACCATCTGTAATAGCCCAGCCCGATTTTGGGTTTTGATTATAGATTCGATATTTTGGTCGGTACGCGCGAGATGGTATTTTCGGAGCATCGGTTGACTTGCTCGGTATTGGAATTGGTTTGTTCGAGGTAAGTTACACTTCTAAACTTAGTGTTGAGAGTATGAAACCCCGAAAGACGTCTTATGTGATTGGTACTGAGGTGACGCACATGCTAGGTGACAAGCATGTGGGCGTGCACTATGTGAATTGGGACTCTGTTGTTTCCATGGCACTGTATAGTGGTCTTATTTGTTGATATCGTGTTTTCACCATGTGATAATGTAATTGAGCTGTCAATCATGCTAGATAGCATGTTTAGGCTTTATGCCGATATTGTTGGGACCATAGTGGTCGTTTCTTGTTGTCATTTCACTAATGTTTCATACTTATATATTCATGCATTCATATCATATCTCAGTCTCAGTTGTTATTTATTGATACATCATATCAACGCAGTTGATTATATTGAGGGGTGGATCATCCCTGGACATGGATCTTGTCTGAAGCATTTATGTACCTGGGGATGGATCTTCCCCACGGGCTGGATTTAGTTGAAACCTTGTCAAAAAACTTTAGGCTAAAGGGAATTATTACTAGGATTTTATCCTGATTTTCTTTTTATATTTGAATCTCACTTATTACTTGAAGAAACGATAAAATATTTACCTTTAGTCAAATTAATATCATATTTTAAAGCTAAGATTTGATTTTTACTTCGTTCAAAGTGTAAACAATAATGTCATATTGTCATGACCCCAAATCTAAACTGGTCGTGATGACGCCTATCGTGATACTAGGCTAGCCAAATTTACTGAGCATAACGTACGAGACTTTTCATTTAATTCAATAACGCAATTTATCATAAAACTTTCCACTTTTAATATTTCACAAGTACGGATAAGCAAAGGAAAAAATCTAAACAATATCCCAAAACCCAGAGTCAACAGTCATGAGCAACTAAATGGAACACAGAATCTGACACAATTTCCTTAATACAACAAGTCTAGGAAATGTAAATAACGACAAAATAGGAAGGAGAAGGATGGGGCTGCGAACGCCGTGCAACTACCTCACAGTCTCTGGTAAATGCTCCAATGAGGGTGAATCAAAACTCACTCGATCCTGGCACCTGAATCTGTACACAAGGTGCAGGGAGTAACGTGAGTATGCCAACTCAGTAAGTAACAAATATAAATAAGGAATTGAGAAATACAAAACACATAAATACAAGTCATAAATCCACATCAGTTACTGTTCCTCTCTCAAAATCGTATGCACGACAATTCATAATGCTTACAAACCGATTTCAGTAAAAATTCTTTGAAATTGGTACTTTTCAATGGTCATAGAAATTCAAGAAGAATTTAGTGTAAAAATGCTAGAATAATCAATAGCCTCTCGGGCCAAAACATATTTCGTAAACTGCCCCTCGTAACATCACTCGAAACAATCACTTAGCATTCCTCACAGTCACTCAGATCAGCCCCTCGGGCAACCTCACAGTCACTCGTGCCTCCGAATCACTCGGCCCTCGCACTCAGTAGGTACCTGCGCTCAGTGGGGGTGTGTGCAGACTCCGGAGGGGCTCCTTCAGCCCAAGCGCTATAACAAGCCAAATCATGGCATCAATCACTCTGGCACTCGTCCTATCAATAACATGCTGCAGCGTGCAGTCCGATCCCATATCATATCCTCACAAATCATGCCCTCGGCTTCACTTAGTCATAAACCTCACAAGCCACTCGGGCATTTCAGTAAAAATAAGGAACTCGTCCCAAAACATCTTTCATATGCGTTAAAGTGGAGTAATGAAACTCAATTAAACAGTAAACAAGTAAAATCATGACTAAGTATAACTTTCAAATCAAAACTGTGAGGAGATAGTAGTAAAAAGCCCCTAAGGGGTCCAAACACTTGGCACGAGGCCCAAATACGGCATTCATCCCAAAACATAGTAATAAATCTTTGAAACATGAAATATCATATGATTTATAATCAAATACGCAACTTAATAGTTGCTACGGGACGGACCAAGTCACAATTCCCCAATAGTGTACGCCACACACTCGTCATCTAGCATGCGCACCACTCCAAAATGTGATATATTGCAAAGTACGGAGTTTCATACCCCTCAGGTCCAGATTTATGATCACGCTCAACTATGCCTTGTAAAAGACTAAGCGGGCGTTGCAAATATAATCCGGGGTATTATGCCCAGAGTCGATCCCGCAGGAAATTTACGTATCAATCAAGGCTTTAGAATACTCAACTTTTACTCAATCAATTCTCTCAAGACT
>ML359046.1:20329-101680 GCA_005239505.1 Nicotiana paniculata | reverse complement strand
AACATGCTCCAAACAGTAAAAACAACCAAATATGTACTCTACAATCATAATTCACCCTTTACCCTTTTTCCAAAATAATATCCAACTGCTCCAACTAATTCAAATATGTGTAGAACAACAATTCCAGCATTTAATTATTCAAAAAGTAAACCATATCAATGCAGTCAATTTAAAGACAACAAACCGATGATTAAATAAAAATACATATTAACAGTGAAATAACTAACGAAATAAACTAAGAAACGACATAATTAGGATCGAGTTAAGAACGACATATGAATGAAAATAAAACATAATCCCAAACAAAAAAAATCCAAGAAAGTAGGAAAATCGAGAACGGGACAGTGGATTAGGATTTTACCACACGAGGGGATTCAATACACGAGCAATACGGAGGTGCCGGGGACATCGAGCAACAATTGTTCGACCTTGAAACACCTATTTCATTCCGGAAAATGCTGAAACAAAGGAATTTCATCATTATGCCGGAAGAAAAAGAGGGTTCTTGGGTCGAAAGAAACACGGACGGAGACGTGGTGGTGGCAGAGCCGACGGGCAGCGGTGGTCGCAGAAGCTGGAGGTAGCTGGTCGGAATTCCAGTCGCCGGGGTTTGGGGTGAAGAACAAGGGGAAAGGGTAGGTATCGTAGAGCTTTTTCCACTGATGCATGTGTGGTATAGTGGAGGTGGACGGAACTTCACGACTTTGAGAAAAGGGGGGGGGCTAGGGTTCCAATGTTTGCTAGATTCGTGGAGATTGGTGAGGTTTTGAGAGATTTGAGTTGAAGATATGGAAAGAGGAGGAAGAGAGAAGAAGATGGTGAAAAAATGGGGTGGTTTGGACGCCGGTGGACGGTGGCAGGCGGTGGCGGCTCAAAGATAGGGTGAGAGAGAGGAGAGAGTGAAGAGAGAGGGGTTTAGGGTTTGTATTAAGGAAAAATGGCCAAAAAATCTGATCTTAGAAGGCTTATATATGCCAAATGAAACTAAATCCTGGCCATTGGATCAAGAATAAGGAAGGGCTCAGATTGAGTCTTGGTTTCACTTGATGAAACGACATAGTTTCATCACAAAACTACGCCGTTTTGAACCAAGGCTTGTCCAACCCTCAATTGGACTGGGTATGGACGAATTGGGCTGAGGTTTTGGGCCAATTTAGCTCAATTTTAATTAAAAAATACAATATCCCAAACTCTTAACCCCCTAATTATTTTATTTAGTCCTAAAGGAAGCATACAAGTAGAAGAAAAATCTTTTTGGTGTATATAATTTATAGATACAAAACTAAAATATACAAATAAAAGGTAAAAAAATATTTTTGATATTTTTAATAAAGGAATGCACAAATAATTAAAATCATCCAAATACTAGTATTAAAAGTATGCAAAAATTAGGTATTTACGGGCAGGTAGGTAGGGTCGTCCTAGAGGTGGAGGTCAAATAGGGGGAGGCCAGCCAGGTGGCGCTCCAGCTAGATTTTATGCTTCTTCGGCCAGACCAGATGCAGTGGCCTCAGATGCCGTGATCACAGGTATTATTTCTCTCTGCGGTAGGGATGCTTCAGTACTATTTGATCCAGGGTCTACATATTCGTATGTGTCATCCCTGTTTGCTCATTTTCTGGATATTCCTCGTGAGTCCTTGGGTACTCCTGTTTATGTGTCCACTCATGTGGGCGATTCTGTTGTTGTGGATCAGATCTATTGGTCTTGTGTAGTTACATTCTGTGGATATGAGACTAGAGCGGATCTTCTGTTGCTTGATATGACCGACTTTGAGGTCACCCTGGGCATGGACTGGCTATCCCCATATCACACAATCCTTAATTTCCATGCCGACTGTTACCTTACCGGTGCCAGAGTTGCCGAGGTTGGAGTGGAAGGGTTCATCCGTTAGTACATCTAGTCGGGTCATCTCTTTTCTGAAGGCTCAACATATGGTTGAGAAGGGTTGTTCGGCTTATCTAGCTTATGTTCGGGATACTACGGCAGAGTCTCCGGCGATTGATTCAGTACCAGTAACCCGAGAGTTCTCCGATGTGTTTCCTTCTGATCTTCCAGGCATGCCACCAGATCGTGATATCGATTTCTTTATTGACTTGGCTATAGGTACCCATCCTATATTTAACCCATCGTACCGTATGGCTCCGAAAGAATTGAAGGAGTTGAAGGAACAACTTGAGGAGTTGCTAGCAAAGGGGTTCGTCAGGCTGAGTGTATCACCTTGAGGCGCACCAGTATTATTTGTGAAGAAGAAGGATGGGAATATGCGGATGTGTATTGATTACCGCCAGTTGAACAAAGTCACCATTAAGAACATGCACCCGTTGCCACATATTGATGATTTGTTTGACGAGTTGCAGGGTGCTAGGGCGTTTTCTAAGATTGACTTGAGATCGAGGTACTGTCAGTAGAAGATTCAGGACTCAGATGTTCCGAAGACTGCTTTTCGTACTAGATATGGCCATTATGAGTTTCTAGTGATATCTTTCGGCTTGACTAATTCCCCAACGACGTTTATGGATTTGATGAACAAGGTGTTCAGACTTTATGTTGATTCGTTTGTTATTGTCTTCATTGATAAAATTTTGATTTACTCACGTAGCATGGAGGAGCACGAGCAACATTTGAGAGTGGTGCTTCAGACTTTGCGGGAATAAAAGCTATATGCTAAGTTCTCCAAGTGTGAGTTTTGGTTAGATTATGTGGCATTCTTGGGGCATGTGGCATCAGGCGAGGGCATTAAGGTGGATCCCAAGAAGATTGAGGCAGTTCAGAGTTGGCCTCGTCCTACTTCGACGACTGAGATAAGGAGCTTCTTGGGGTTAGCAGGTTATTATCGCCGGTTCGTGGAGGACTTCTCATCTATTGCAACACCTTTGACTAGATTGACCCAGAATGGTGCTCAGTTTCGTTGGTCCGACGATTGTGAGGCAAGCTTCCAGAAGCTCAAAACAGCTTTGACCACAGCACCAGTCCTTGTGTTGCCTTCCGGTTCGGGGATGTATATTGTATATTGCGACGCTTCACGCGCTGGCTTGGGTTGTGTATTGATGCAGGAGGGGTGAGTCATTGCATATGCTTCACGTCAGTTGAAGCCGCATAAAAAGAATTATCCTGTACACGATTTGGAGTTGGCCGCAATTGTTCATGCTCTAAAGATCTGGAGGCATTATCCATATGGGGTGTCTTGTGAGGTGTACACTGATCATCGCAGTTTGCAGCATTTGTTCAAGCAAAGGGATCTCAATTTGAGACAGCGTAGATGGCTTGAGTTACTGAAGGATTATGACATCACCATTCTTTATCATCCGGACAAGGCAAATGTAGTCGCGGACGCCTTGAGCAGGAAGGCAGAGAGTATGGGCAGCTTAACATTCATTTCAGCAGAGGAGAGGCCACTGCTTTGGACATTCAGTCATTGGCTAACAGACTTGTGAGATTGGATATTTCAAAGCCCGGTCGAGTTCTTACTTGTGTCGTTGCCCAGCCTTCACTATTGGAGCAGATTAAGGCTCGATAGTTTATGATTTGCACTTGTTGGTTCTCAGGGAGACGGTACGACAAGGTAGTGCCACAGAGGTTTCTATTGGCGAGGATGGTGTTCTGCGACTCCAAGGTCGTCTATGTGTTCCTAATGTCAATGGCCTACGACTCCAGGGTCGTACCAACTGGAAAATGTTTTCCTTCGTACCAAACACACCCTTAGTCATTCAAATATTTGACCCTCAAAAGACCTGAAAAGGAACTACATCTTGCATACTTGACATGGGGAGAAAAGAAATGTAACATAGTATTTGCTCCCTGGAAAGCATCATCATACACTCCTTTATGTACATGTACAAGATTCCTCGAGGCAAAAGTGGTTACAAATTTATTTGGTTTACATAAGATGCCAATTTATTTTCAATGAAATTCCTTATACTAGTTGCATCACCCTGCTGGACAATTCTTCCATCTTCCATGTAAACTGCACCATCTGCAAACTCTAGTTCTTCCAAACGATGGGTCACCCATAAAGCTGTAATTTCTTTAGATGTATCCATGGAGTTTCTCACTGCTTTTATAACTCCAATCTGGCAAAAGTTGAAAGAGAGAAAGAAATTCAATCTGTGAAATTGATCTATTATTCCAATCCAGATTAAAGAGTCTCCTCACTAAAAATCAAATATCAACTCATAGTGATTTTTAAATCTTCCTTCCTCGTCCGGCCAACACAAAAGCCCAAGGGAAAAAGGAATACACGAAGAAGACAGAACAAGGAAAGGAATAAGCACGTCATGCAGAGAAGGCAAGTCATCAACCTAAGAAGACTACTAGTATAGTCGTACTAGCTTTCCACCTTTCCAGAAAAATTTCTGCCCACTGTTTCAAATGGTACCATTTATCATATTTGACACTAAGAGGATGCTACCTCTCTCTGTTCAGTATGAGACGAAGTTTCGAATTTGGGAACACCTGCTGTACTTGGGACTTCACCGAACTATAATTTTAAGCAGTTTCGGTTCAAGAAAATGCCATTTAAGATCGTTTTGTTGGACAGTTCCAACAGTTGAATAGCAGGCTAACAGGACTGAGGCGACCGACTTGCATTGAATAGCAGTGTTTTTGTCATCTGATACCAGTCTGTATCTATTTCATTCATTTACTCATTCCGGCAAGGGCATGCAGTATTTCCATTGGTAGGTCATGCATGTGATTTACGCAACAAGTGAAAGATTAGATGCTACAAAGTGACATAAAATTTGTATCAGATTATACCTGATCAGTTTCATCCAAAAAAGTAGTCAGTTCATCAAGTAACAAAACTTTGCAAGCTTCTGCCAAAGCACCAGCAGTAGCAACCCTTTGTTTTTGACCACCGCTAAGAGTGTGAACTGGTTTCTGCATGGCGTAAACAAAAGCACAGGCGTGAGAGCAGTTCAGTATTATATTGACCTGTTAGGAACCCAGGAAATCATATCTGAAGAACATACTTTTAAATACTCAGACATCCCAACTGCATCCAAAGCTCTTGCCACCCTAGTCCTAATTTCATTTGGTGTTAAGTTCAGTTTACCAAGACCAAAAGCAACATCAGCTTCCACTGTAGGCATCACGACCTGCAAGCACAAGAAATAAGGAAGCCATACATTTAAGAAGAAGAGCAGAATAACTTTCTTAATACATGGCCGTGGAAAGTCCACTTCATATCAAAGCCAGTTTGTAGGTTAGGTATAAAACCAAACCAATAAAAACATCCAGTCATCCAGCCAAACTAAGAAACACTTAGAAGGCAAACTTAGCTCCCTGCTTTTGCCCTACCAAGCACATCATCTATTTCGCAGAGACCTCCTGAATTTATCATAGCAAAAACATATGAGGCTATGTTATAGAGTCCTTGTACATTACCGCACAAAAGGAAAAGGGATCAATGTAAGAGAAACTCTATAGAGTTTGCACTCTGTGGCATCATAAATTCAATTCAAAGAATAAAATGCAGACTTGCAATAATGACGGAGATGTGCGCTATTGAATGACTCATGAGTGCAATGCCAAAATGATGTGGACTTCGCAACCACATATCCTAGAGGTTTTGTACAAACTGCAGCATCTACCCAGAGTAATGGTCATACAGAGTTACAGACTTGACCAGAATTCATGTAGAAACTAAAGAATCTTTTCAGATTCTGATTACTATAGATCTACAACAGAAGTTCTATGAAAACATATTAGTCCTTATGATGCAAAGAGATGGGAAAAAACTCGGAAATGATAGTTCTTGCAAAATCTAAACTCGACTGAGATATATTTCAAGCAAAGAAAGAAACCCAAACGCTTAATTACACTAATCAAATTGTTATCACGTGGAGTTGATCTCTCTAATTTGGAATTATGCTTATACAAGATGAAGCATTCAATCTTCTGCTGGTCCATTATGATTTACATTTTTTTTCAATAACGGCTGTACCCGAGCCAGCTTATGCACGCTCTCAACAATTTCACCAGGCACATGTTACCTCGCACCATCATAGTAACTCTAGCCTATAAGGCTTACGCAGATGGGGGAAAAATCACCAAACTCTTTTTGTCTCTGGTAGGATTTCAACCCTTGTCTTTCATGGTTTTCACCCAATTATTGACGTTAGGCAACACCTTGGTGCATCTTATGATACATTCTTTTGTAGTCTTTCCGTGAAATCCCAAGCCTCAATTATTAAAACAAACCTATTTTATTGTTTAAAATATCGGATATAGTGAGGATTTATATATGTGATCCCAACTAGATTGGAATTGAGGTGTAGTAGCAGTAATTGTTGCTGCAATAAGTATCTAAAGTCTCAAGTTTTAGACCATAAATCTCACAATTCGTCCATTATCAACAATTTAAAAGTCATCAACACAATATGGGATTGCAAACATTCTTGCTTAACCGTCCAATTTAATCCACAAAATCAGCAACAAATCTGAATACGAAAGAGGATTAGGCAGCATTGCCATCTAATGATAAATATAAATGATAAAAATGGAAACTTTTGAGCTCAGTAAACACACCTGATGATCAGGATTCTGATACACAAAGCTCCTTGGCCTCTCCACATACAAGAATCCATCATTTGGACTCAATAAACCTGCTAATATCTGGGGGAAAAAAGAACAAAACCCAAAATCCCTTAATGCTAACCAGCCTTGCTAGAAGATACAAAATTTTGCACAGTTTACATATACAATTTAGATAGCTTACCTTTAAAAGGGTTGATTTTCCACAGCCATTGGGTCCAAGAAGCATCCAGAATTGTCCAGAGGGAATTTTCAGTGAGCAATCCTTGAGAATTGGAAGTACTTTCCCTTGTCTGGAGACAACTGAATAGCTAAGGTTTTGAGCGTCAATTGCAAAGCTGTCAGCTGTTGCGACATTTCTACAAACACAAAGTAAGCAAATTATGGTATGATAGAAAACAGGTATGCTGAAAAATAGGAAAATGTGGAGAAACAAGATTGCCTGGGGGAGTGGGAGTAAATGGGTGGCAACTGCAGAGCTGAAGCTCGGACACAGACCGACTGTATCATTATTACCCCAAAAAAAGCTCAGATGCAACCTTTACTTGGGTTTGTCTTTGGATTATGAATAACTCTTTTTAGTTAAAGCTTATAACCCCGTGAAATTAATTTATAAGTATTTTTTGATTTATCTATACGTTTGGTAAAGTTAAAAATGTTTATAAATCAAGTGATTATAAGTCAAAAATAATCCAAAAGCCATAAGCTGATCACCCTTAAATTTTTTAGCTTATAAGCACTTTAAGTTTAACCAAAATTTTTATTATTTTATCCTTAAAATATTTCTTTTTAGAACAAAACTCCTACCTCAATAAGTGCCTCAATATTTTGTATTTGAATCGATCTGGAATCTAAAAATTTTAAGAAATTACGCTCTTGTAAGTATAAACAGTTCTGAGGTTATTTAAGTCATTTTAACATAAAAAGAGCTTATCAGCATTTTTTTATCAAATACTGTAGTAACTGATTATCAATTTCAGCACTTGTACCTAAACATGTAACTGTTTATTTATTAAATCAGTTTCAGCACTTAAAAGTGCTTTTCAGCCCCTAATACTTATCAGCTACTTCAAATCAGCTAATCCAAAAGGGATCTAAGTCTTTGTTTCACTTGACACAAAATTTAAAATGAAAATAAAACTTTTGAATTTTATCCTCTTAAATTAAACATGAGATTAACTCGTGGTAGAGTTAAAATTTTAAATTAAATAATTTAAAATATAAAGAAATAGATACATAAAAGTTGTGTTGTGAATTTATTATCTACTATACATAAATTTGATCATTATATGCAAAGGAAGTTCATCATTTTGCTCCCTTAGCACCGCCCCTGTGTATAACATACTAAATATAACCTTTGAATTTTTATAATTTATGATCCGTCGTTGGACTCAGGGGTTTATCTCATCTTCCATTTGGTTGTTTCTTCCTCGTTGTTGGTACCGGCAAGACCCAGCCAGATGATGTCTGCTGGTTGGTAGTGAGAGGACTCTTAGTACCTGCATACCCAAAAGAGGGCGCTGGTTAAAAAATAATCATTTGATTTTTTTCAAATTTGTCATTTATATAAATAAGTATGATTACTGATAAAATAAAAATATTTTTAAAAAATTAAGAAACATAAATTGAAAATGATTGGAAAATAAATAGGATTGAGTAAGTTTTCAAGAGAAGTTGAAAACAAATACTCCATCTTATCTTAATTTATAGGCAAAATACATAAAGACCTCATTAAACTTGTCCAAAAAATATGTTTGAACACTTTAACAAAATGGGTGTTCTTTTACCCCCTATTTTCCATGAACCCAGACCAGTTAAAGACTAACGAGTACGAGTCGCGCTCTTTCCGGTGATGCCACGTCATTAATGAACTCAAATCCTTTTAATGATCCGTTTCATTACTTAAAAACCCACCCGATTAAATTACCCAACCTGCTATCTTATAATTTTTATCTTACGTTGAATTACCCGACCTTTTCTCTCTAAACAAAACGAGAAAATGGTTGTTGAATTTAAAACATAGTGTCGATTTTTTCCCAAATCTCGTCGATTAGAGTATAGATACTGATGATCGTTGGCTTCTCTTGTAGGTTCTTCTTGTTTTCTTCAATCTCTTGTCGATTTTGAAGTATAAAAAAATATTTACGAACGTTTTTTTTCTTGTTTATTGATTTTAGTCCGAAGAAATGACTTTTGAGCTCGTTAAACTGAAGATGTTCCATGAAGGTTAGTTACAACAGTATGGTATCAACTATGAAGGAGGTATTATGACAAAGTACTTTGATATTGATGTTGACAGATTTTTGTACTTTGAGTCTTAAATGGGTATAATTGTGAAACATGTGACATTTATGTGAGACCACCTAATTCTAGCACTTTGTAAAATCTCTAACTGATATTATGGCTATTGTGCCTCTATTAAAAAATAAAGGTAAATTTGAAGATGTTCGGAGGAAATCCACCAATGGAGGAATTGTGTCCTACTATATTGATGAAGCATTAGTGGTCCCTCCAACTATTGAATATGTAAGCCATGTGTGTGGGGAATCTAGTATGTCTATTGATAAATGGATAAATCAAAGTGTTGGGGCAGTGAAGGTACAGGGTTTGAAGAACCACAAAATAGTATCCTTGCTGCTGATAATGAGTTTGGTGGGGATGAGGGTGGTCCTTCTGATCTTGATGATACTTCATTAGTTGAAACTGATGTAGAAAGTAGTGACCATAGTACAGATTCAAAAATTTGAAGAGATGTTTGAGGAAGAGGAAGAAGAATATGGTAGTGATATTGACGAGGAGTATAGGAATTTAAGAGAAGAGAGGAAAAGGTCCATAGAAAGAAGAGAAAAGAGAAAGAGGTTCAAACTATACAAGCCAAGTTAGGTAAAGATGGTCCAGATGTAGGATATGATGAGTATGCAGATAGGACGAAGACATCTTTAGAGGGTAATATTGTTGGAGATGAGCCATATTATCCCTTATATGAAGCTTCTAGTTTTGAAACAAAATCCTGATGAAACTTTTTATGATGAAGGTGAAGATGAAATCCAATAGCCAATAAGAGGAAGAAAAAAACAGCAAAAT
The DNA here is from genome assembly GCA_005239505.1 of Nicotiana paniculata. Taxonomy (NCBI): domain Eukaryota; kingdom Viridiplantae; phylum Streptophyta; class Magnoliopsida; order Solanales; family Solanaceae; genus Nicotiana; species Nicotiana paniculata. Next base: position 92,059 of record ML359046.1, on the reverse strand, counting down.
AGGGTTATCTTTGATCCAAGTTGTAAGTTAATTCTTGGGAAAACTAGATTTATTTTGAGAGTGTTAGACAATTTAGAGAACCACTTACTAAGTATGCAGTTGATGAACATGTAAAGTTAGATAAGTATGTTAATGAACCAACAAGGGTGAGGGTAAAGTGTTGTGCTGGCTGTCCATGGGTCTTTTTTGCTAGTTATGATTCTAGGGCAAAAGATTTTGTGGTGAAGAACTATAATCCACTTCACAAGTGCAATGGTACTACCAAGAACAAACTATGCAACTCAAAGTACTTAGCAGAAAGATACAAGGACAGAATAATTTCTCAACCAAATATAAAAATCTTTAAGTTTCAGGAATTAGTTCAAAAGGAGTTATAAGTGTATATTGGAAGGGTTGTTTCAAGGAAAGCCAAGAATATTGTGTTAACACAGATTATGGGAGACCATGTTAAGGAGTTTGGCAGAATTCTAGACTATAGAGATGAGATGCTAAGGACTAATCCAGGCATCACATGTGTTATAAGACTTAGTGAAGAAACACATGAAGATGGAAGGAAAATGTTTGTAGCATTTTATATCTGCTTTGATGCAGTGAAGAAAGCCTTCCTTGATGGTTGTAGGAGGTGTATTGGGTTTGATGGTTATTTTTTGAAAGGTGTATGTAAAGGTAATTACTTGTGGTTGTTTGTAAGGTGGGAATAATTAGATGTTGCCATTGGCTTCGACAGTAGTTGAAGTTGAAAACACATTTCGTTAGAGATGGTTTATGAACCTTTTAAAGAATGATCTTGAGCTTGAAAATGGGAAAGATCTGACTGTTATTACAGACATACAGAAGGTAACTTATATTCTATTAAATGTGTTGTTCAAATTTTTTAATCTTTTTATTCTTCTAACTGTTTATATTTTAACTGTTTATCTTTTATATGTTGTAGGGACTCGACAAAGCAATCAGTGAGATCCACCCGCAGACAAAACGTAGGATGTGTGCCAGGCACATCCTAGCAAACTGGTCAAAAAAATGGTGAGACATTGAGAGAAGGAACTCTTTTGGAGATGTGCTAGGTCAACTTATGAACAAGAGTTAAAGAAAAATCATGATCACATGGAGAAACTAGGAGATAAAATAGTTGAGGACCTGCTATACTATAACAAAGAGAGGTGGTGCAAGGTATATTTCAAGTATTTCAGCAATTGTGACAGTATTGACAACAATATGGCTGAAACTTTCAATTGTTGGATATTGGGGCCAAGGTACAAGACAATCATCACAATGCTTGAAAAGATCAGGGTGAAGATGATGATAAGAATTGCACAAATGAGGAATTTCTGTGATACTTGGAACAATGATATTTCACCAATGGCACTGAAGATGTTGCAGGAGAACACAACAAAATCAATAAAATGTGTGGTGCACTGAAAGGGTCAATATGGTTATGAAGTGAAGGAATGACACACCAGTAAGCATATAGTGAATCTGAACAGGCTAACCTACACTTGTAGAGCTTGGATGCTGAAGGGTATACCATGTGCACATGTTGTAGCTGTTATTCATTTCAAGAAATTGAAGCCAGTTAATTACATTGCACATTGGTACCATAGGGAGACTTATATGAAGACCTAAAGTCACTTCCTTCAGCCTGAACAAAATATGGAGATGTGGTCATAATCACAAAATCCTTCAGTTATATCACCAGAAATAAGAGTAATGCCTGGCAGGCCCTAGAAAGTGAGAAGCAAGGAACCAACTGAAAATATTTCCAAAAGAGGTACTCACTTGACCTGCAACAATTGTCATGTTAAAGGCCATAACAAGAAAGGTTGTCACAAGGCTACACAAGGTACTGCAAGATTAAGTGGTGGTGCAAAGTCATCAAGTGTTGGTTCTTCATCAACACCTTTAGTTCAAAGTATACCCAATATCTTCTATTGGGGTTCTAAGGGGTCCTAGAAGTCATTATCGGCAGCACATAACCATGGTTGCAGCGCACTTCTTCATTCAAACCAGGATCATCAACGCCTAGCCAAGTTAGTTGACCGTATTGTCGACTAAGCCCTAAATTAAGATGAACCCCTCAAATAAGAAGAAATCCAAAACACTCAATAAGCCTTAAAATCATATGAACCAAAATATTATAGAGAAGAATAAGGCTTTGATTCAGATAAAAGAATTCGAAATTGTAGGTCTTGGCCAGAATTTGTGAGTAAATGAAGGAGAGAAGATTTAGGGATTTTGAAGAAGATAAGAAGAATTGGATCGGATAATTGGAGATTATACCATTGAGTCTCCTTATAAATTAAAGAGTCTATTTTACCGCTGGGTTTGTTTATTTTAAAATAATTTTTCTTTTTAAAAAAAATTCATTTTATTCGTTAATTTTAGTGTAAAATGTGCTCACAAATCGAATGTTTCCATGCGCCGAGTCTGGGGTCATGGAGAGTGGAACCAAATTCTTTTGCAATGTGTTTAGGGAGGTAAAAGAATATCCGTTCAGTTAAAGGGTTCAAATAATTTTGTTGGACAAGTTTAATAAGGTCTTTATGTATTTTGTCTAATTTATATGTCTTGCTTTTCGCGAGGAAGTATGATATTTCCTTAATCACGAGATTCAAATGATTATTAGTCTATTAAAATTATAGTAACTGCAAACATGAGAAAGAAAATTTTTAACTTAAAGAATAAATTTGACCTTTCATAATACAAGTTCAAGAATATGTCAATATTATGTTGTGTTAAGGAACAACAACTCCGTTAATACTGCTAGGAGTGTCAATGAATTTTTAAAAATCGACTAAAACGACCAAACCGTACCGTACCGTACTAAACCAATTTTTAGGTTTCTTTTGATAAAATCGTAGGTTTTTATATATTTCTATAACCGTACCAATAATTAGGATAGACTTTTTATTTTATAAAAATAAACCGAAAAAATACCGAACCGTACTGAATAAATTGACATGTAAAAAATATATTTATATATAAGTTTAAAAATAAAATAAAAATTAAATTTTTTCATGGGACTTGGAATTATGAACACGTTTACAAGTCAAGAAGTAATTAAACTTAAAATCCTAATTCCCAACCTATTATGATACTCATGTTAAAACTAAACTATTTCCAACATATTCACTAGCAAGACACGAGGTATTTTAGCTAGCAACGTACAATGTATTGAGTACGTTTCATTTCGTATGATTTAGATTTATCTTTTTGAATATTTAATCTTCTCTAAATTTTATTCTTGAGTCCAAACTTGGTTAATATCTTTCCACTCGTGTGATTTATATTTTTTTTGTCTTTGCGTAGTGTCTTTTATGCTATTGTAGAATAGTTTATGTATCTATACTCTGATCATCTTTTAGGTTTTTTATCCATCCGCCTTTAAATATTAAAATATACAAAGAGTTTTGCTAAGTCATATAAAAGTACATATGTTATTGCATTTTACTTATAGTACTTTTACATGATATTTAGAAAAATACCGAAGATTAACCGAACCGTAACAATGCCGAAAAAAACCGACATAATTGAAACGATTTTAAAAAGTCTAATTTTAATTATATATAATAGAATAATAAAAAAATTAATACGGTACTAATTTTATAAAATATTTGGTATGATACTAATTTTATAAAATAATTGACCAAACCAAATCATTCACACCCCTAAATACTGCAACAAGATACTAGATTAATTATACGCATAATTCAGCCAAGACAAACGAAACATTTAGTTCTAAACTGGGCCAGGACAAGGGAAAAATTCAGGCCCAAGTAAGAAGTTAGACAGGTATTGGTGGGGTGCGCCAGACCCGTGCAATAGTGCAACGCATGGGCGACACGCAAAAGCCAAGATAGCAAGCTACCTTAATGAACTCTCTCCTTAAAAAACTAAGTTAATATCGTGTGGATCGATAGACCCTCGGTGATTTGTTATGATAAAATGATAAGATTATCTCAAGTGACTTTTAAATGGCATAATTCTGTGAATGTCTTTATACTATCAATAGATAAAATTTAAATAATGAAAAATTAAAATCATAACAAGAGTGTTAATTATCATCAAACGATTGTTTTCCAGAGTTTCTATCCCTTTTTTTTATTCAATTTTATCACCGAATTTAAGCTTTATCAATTCGTCCTTTACCACGTATCTCGTTCTTGTTCTTTTCACTTGACAAATAAATTAAAAGCATTACCCTTCGAGGTGGCCGAGTTAGTCGAGGAAGGGATTTCTCAAATGGGAGATAGAGATTTAGGGTTCGAAATTCACTTGCATATCTTTTTGGTTGAACTCATCGTACAGAACTTTGTCTAGTGCAATTTAGCCTCGTATATGGTTTGTAGGCTGTTATACAGAAGCAGGGTTTACCCTATGCGTACCCGAAGAACAGTTGTTGCGGGTTCCCTCGTTTGAGAAAAAAATCAAAGAAAAGAAAATATAGAAAGTCAAACTTGGTACCATGGGCGAAGCTACTTGTAATGAATGGTGGTCAGTTGACCACCCTTCATCGGTGTATATAGGTAAAGTATTAGATTTTAAAGGTATATAACATATATTGAACACTTTTTCTCGGAATTTTTTTTTTACTTATTTTAAGTTTGGACACCCTTTAGTAAATTTTTGGCTTCGCCACTGCTTGGTACCAAGATTCAATGCGACAAACCTTCAAAGCAAGTGGTTGCAACTGTATTTCAATTGAGCAGAAAAATAACCTCAATTATTCACCTTCTTCTCTGTGGATTGATATTAGCTGAATTATCTTCTTCTCTATTGATTGATATTAGTTGAATTTTCTTCTCTACCAATTCAGAGTTGAGAGCAATAAATAGTGGGTTTTGATTTATTTATTTATTTTATTTTTTGGAAAATCACAAGGACCACTTTTCCTACTAGGGACCAAACTAAGACATAAATATTCCTTCCCTTTTAACGTTTCACATGCATTTTCTTTTATTCATACTTGTGAATACTGCTCGTATATTTTTCCAATGTCCTCTTTTTTGTTTGTTCTTTTTCAATGACATGACCAAGTTTTGTCTGCTTTAGCTTTAGTTGAAACTCCACAAACAGATATTAATAATATTTTGATCTTAAAATCTTTGTCATTTTCTTTAAAAGAAACTTAAACTAGTAAGATAACACATTCGATGCATCAATGAATATAAACAACATTTTTCTGTTTTTTATTTCATTTTATTGTGTGGAATATTTTTATATCTTAACTATTCGTATAGAAGTTAAACTTTAATCAAAAATAAAATATTTTCAAGATCCCTTCATTTGTTATGGAGAACTTGCAACACATGGGAAAGATCAAAAGCTCATCTCATGATTCAATAACATACACATGATATTCCTAGTCCTATAAAAATGAGCATAAGAACCATAATGAATGCATTAATTACTTATCTACGACAATATATTTAGTGTAATCTCATAAGTGGGGTCTGAGGAGGTTAGTGTATATGCAAACTTTACTCCTACTGTGTGTAACCGAAAATAATCAGGTGTCAAGCGGAAGTTAGTAAGTAAGCCTTGAACAACGATAAATCATACAGCAAACGAAAAATATACCAAAAGAAACATAAACATTTAATGTGGTTCGGTCAATTGACATACATCCATGGCCGGAGATGAGCAATTCACTGTATAAAAGAAAGTACAAAATATCGAGAGAACAACCTCACGAAGAGGCAAACACAAGTGACACACAATCACTTGTCCCGTAAAGTTCTCCCCTTAAAAACGACTCTCAAACCCCTTATGGCTACATCGTGGATGCTGCTGAATGAGAAGGAAGGATCCTCAATTTATAGAAGTCTAAAACTTTTTACTACAAGAAAAAGACTAGCCAAACATGAGAGATTTATAATTTCCTTCTACAAGAAGGAAAACCCAATTGTGGTAAACATGTTGCCCTTTCCTTCAAAAGATAGAAAACAAAATATGTTAAGAAAATTTGGACAACATCTAACAATCTCCCCCTTGGCCTAAATTTTTTGATAATATAAACTTGATCTACCTTCTTCACATATTCTTCAACAGGCCGCACCTCCAAATCTCCATCGCAAAGTTTGTCTCAACGTGCGCAGCACTCCGATCAAATTTCTCAGACAAAAATCATGATTACCGTCAAATAGGTTGTGGCTAGAACTAAATTCGTCGAGATGAACCTATCTTGAACCTCGGTGTGATACCACTTGTTAGGACAAAAAATAATCAGGTGTCATACTGAAGCTAGTAAGTAAATCTTGAACAACGATGAATCAGACAACAAATAAAAAATATACCAAAAGAAATATAAATATTTAACGTGGCTCGGTCAATTGACATACAACCACGGCCGGAGATAAGCAATCCACTGTAAAAAGAGAGTACAAAATATCAAGAGAACAACCTCACGAAGAGAGCCAAACACAAGTGACACACTATCACTTGTCCCGTAAATCCCCTAAAAACGACTCTCAAACCTCTTATGGCTACATTGTGGATGTTGTTGAATGAGAAGGAAGGATCCTCAATTTATAGAAGTCTAAAATCTTTTTGTACAAGAAAAAGGACTAGCCAAACATGAGAGATTTTTAATTACCTTCTACAAGAAGTAAAATCCAATTATGGTACACATGTTACCCCTTCCTTCAAGAGATAGGAAAACCAAATATGTTAAGAAAATTAGAACAACACCTAACAATGTAAAGGTAGAGGGGTTGTTTCTGAAAGACCTGCAACGCATAACTTACTTATCTATAGGGACGAATCTATAGGTGTAATTACGAGGCACGTGAATCTATGGTTTCTCCGTAAAATTCGATATTTTATGTACATATTTTCCAAAATTGATATAGTATTAACCGTTGGCACCCATGCTTTAAGAAAGATGAATGGTGCACTTGGTTGAATGTTGAGTTATTTACCAAGAGAAATAGGGATCAATTCCCACTTGATAATTTTTTTTCCTCCTTTTTTTAGTGTGCATCCATATACAAGAAATCCTAGATCCGCCTCTGCTTATCTATGTACAATAATAGAGAACTGAGAGTAGGAAAATACATTTTTTTAGTATATTTGGAAAAATGATTTTATTGGTTCTTGAGAGTAGTTGACTAGAAAACTTACTAGTTTTAAAAGATTTCAACTAAGATTGCATTTTTGAGTTTTTATCCAAGAATGCAGTTCACAATCCGTGAGTTAAATAGACCATGAAAGTAATGTTGCCAAATAGCTATATTACAAATAAATTTATTAAAAGAACTCAAAATATCAATATAGATAATCTTGTACTGATCTACGAGCTCATAAAAAATGAGGACAATTGTATAAACTAGAAGAAAAAATAAGGACAAATGGATGAAAAGGAGGGCTCATTATGGGAGAGTCAATCAGTGCAATTTATGACCCTTAGGTTGCCTAGTTAATTTGAAGGGTGGTTATTCATATAGATTATTTGGGATCAATTTTCTCCTCAATTTCTTTTGGGGTGAGCCTGTTATACAGGGCTTGCCTAGTACAGTTTACATTCTCCATGCGGTTTGCAGCCTATTACATGAGAAGGTTTACCCAGTGTGCAAAAAGTGTTCATCACAGAGTGCTCATCCGAAAGGCATACAAAAACTGAAATAGAGATTGTAGCGGATACAGACTTCCCCTTGTGCCAAAGAAAATCATGCAATTGATAAGTGTAGCAAGTCAAAATGAATGAAGAAACTAAACCCTTACCAATAAAAGTCAGAAATTGCAGCCCAAATTTACTTCTTTTTTGTTTATTTATAGCATGATTCCTCACAAGACCATGCAAATGATGTGTGTTTACCTAAAATTCAAATGAACAGAAAAGGACAAGGCCTACTCATTATTAGTGATAGATACTAGCTCTACCATTGCACGACACTTTGAAGGTGACCACTAATCGATATTCATGACAATTGACACCATTCGTCCAGCGGATTCAGAATTTAAATTTTTAATATTGAACTCGTCGTATTTTGAAACTTATGGGTTTATATTTATTATTTCTTACTATTTAATAAATTTTTATGCATAAATTTACGCTGGATTCAATTGTATCGTAAGCATAATGCTACTACATATGCCACTGATTGTACCTTCATTAATGCTATAATTTGGAAAATATTGTATAGTGCAAGATTTGAATTTTTAGGTAGTATTTTTTTTTTTTGATATATTAATTTCGATATAATCGTATATACTTGATATAACAGGGAACAACTATTTAACAATGATACTAGCTATACGGATTATATTAATTTCCATATAAAATTTTCTATATTATTGTTACGACCCAAAAAACATCGTAACTTATACCTAAAGAGCTACAACCCAGTAGGCGAACCCAAGTATTTCTAAAATAAGATCATGTTCCACGAATCCATAATAGAGTTCATGCTATAGATAATAATAATTCAATGTCCCATAAGTAGCTGTAAAAGTGTAATCTAACCTGGCCATCAAGAAAATATCTTATATTTGGGTGGGTATCGTTTGGGCAAATCTTATATCCAAACCAAAATTCGAATTTTTTGGATTTTTTATTTGGATTGTCGGATTACGGATTTGGATTTAATTTTTAAAAAATTTGGATTTCGGATTGAGTATTGGATTTGGTACTTCAAATTTTTGGATATACGAAAATTCGAAATTTTTATATTTTATATTTAGCCTATTATCCATATGCCAATAGTAATAAGTTCAATACCCTACCCATTAGATATTGTCTCATATATTCAATATTGATTACTAAGTTACTGTCAGAATACTTTCTATTTGGATATGGTTTTACTATTGTTACTTTTTATCGAGCGTAATAATATGTCTGTTGTATTTTTTTAAAATAATAATTTAACTACTTGAATATTTTTTTTGGATGATTGCATCAAGAATGAAGAACTTTTCAGGCAATTTAACACGAGTACTCCATTTGGATATTTATTTTCGTAAAAAGTAGAAACGTCTCAACTTATACATTCAAAATCGAAAATCTATAATATTCAAATCTATTAGTCCGAAACCGAAATAAAAAAATTCGATCCAATCCGAATTATTTGGATTGGATGAATTGTCATTTCTTCGATCCAAAAACTAAAAATCTAAACCGAAATTCTCATATTCAATCCGAACGTCTATCCCAGTTTGCCTTTGGCTTAAACAAAACTCCAACCCGAGGATAATTTTAAATCATAGTCAAAATTAAAAGTACATATGAATCTTTTCTCGAAAAATTTGGACATAGGTGTCCAGCCACGTCATGCTAGAGCTCTGTTAATGATAAGGACAAATACAAAATGATTTATTAACATTAAATTAATAGTATGAATAGACCAAAAATTTAATTAACAAATGATAAAATTAAATAATTTCAAATAGCACAGGATCAAATTTTAACCTTTTTCCTCTAAAATAATCACATATTCGGACTTTTAACATGCGTTTCACATAAAATTGAGTCCACCCAAACCTTTTCAATAATTCGCAACGTTTTCTGAATGAATTTGCTTGGTACACTGTTTTAAGTTGGAGCTTGTATTCAGGCATATTTTTGGAATCTTCTACGGAAAGAGAACATAATTTCTACAGAATTTTCAATTACCAAACATTTATTTTCTAAAGCAAATTTTGTCTCCAAACATCTCACCAGCAAAAAAATTCAAAATATTTGTAGGGCCAAAGGTCACCTAAATTAGAACAGTGGGGAGGACTAATTGGGAGATTATCTGATGGCTAACATTTAAAGGCAAAATTTTTTTTAAAAAAAATCGAACTTATTATTCACCGACAACTTTGGTTGTTGTCCATTAAAAAAATTGTGTTTTTTTTTTTATTTTCATTCGACGTCCGACGTATACATTTGAGATTTGATGTTTGATATTCGCTTTTAAGATTCGACTAATTTTAATTTACATCAAAAGAAAAATAATCCCTGCCAAAAATATTAAAGTACTTAGTATTCACCACGACCTTTGATGGTTCATCAAAAACATGTACCACAATTACGAGGTTCAGATATTTTAATATTATACGGTTGAAAATCTAGTCCAAAAAAGTAATTCGACTATGACAAACCTAACCTCGATCTTGTTGTAAAAGAAAATAATAAATAGGCTGCGGAAAAAGAAGCTAGCAAACCTAAAATGGCAAGAATATTCCTCATTTTCAGTTTCTAGGAAAATATGATGGAGTATTATCTTATTTTTAAAATATTTCCCAGAAATCCAAACGATACAACTTTCTTCTACTATATAGTCTTTCGATCCGATGACATAAAATATTTTGATTTATTGAAGAAATTATAAAGAAATAAAAAAGAAATTGTATCACTTTTAACGGAGTAAGTATTTGCACCGAAAGAAATGATAACAGAAGGCAGAGACAGAGAGCCGCCCACACAGACATACCTAAAAAAATTAGTGGTGGGTCAAAAAAATTATTAAATGGTGCCAAAATATTAAAAATTTAATATTACAAAAAAATCAAAGGATATAAAGAATATTTTACTACCTATACCGTATATTTTTTGCGCAAAAGGGTATCATTTGACACCCCTTGCTATAAGGTAGCTCCGCCTCCGTACAAAATAATAATAAACTGGAGAAAATTTTAAAAAAAATTACATATTCGAATTATATGAATGCAAAACCTACAATGTCAACAAAAATATAACGATTCAAGTATTTGAACAAGATAGATTATGTACATAATAATTTAAGGGGTCGTTTGGTTAGTGATAAGTTTAATCGAAATTATAATGACGAAGTTATATGATATATCGGATTGAGCTGATCTCCCAGCTCATCGAAGAAGATGATAAATCAGAAAATGATGGCTAATGAGTCATCATGCAAATCAAAGTGTAGCAAGTAAAATTGTATGAAGAAACTAAATTAAATTTTTTACTTATTTTCACCGAAAAGCAGCAATATCCCACTTTACATCCTTTTATTTATTATTTATCATAAATCGATCACAAGACCATGCTAATGATATGTGTTACCAAACTCAAAACAGAGGTCGAATCAAGATTTTAATTTTATGAGTACTGAAATTTAGAACGATAACTTCACGTGTTACTGATTGAGTTTTAAATGTAATATTTATACATAGTGAATGAATTCTAAATAATAAATATATTATTTGAATAAAAATTATTAAGTTCGGGCAAACCTCTTGTCACCCCTAAACTCAAATGGATAGAAAATCCAATATGTAAAAGGACAAGGCACGCACATTAACGATACTCCTATCTATTAGCCTAACTAAAGGATAATGCAAGTTGCACTCAATATCACCGTCAAAGGCTCTGAATTGATAAGTATTTCTCTATTTTTAATTAGAAAATTTAGGTTCAAACTCTTGGTATAAAATCATTTTTGATAAAAAGCGTTTTATTTTCATAAGATTTTTCGTTGCGAATTTTAATTAGTTGGACCCCAATATGAATATAATATACTGATTTAAAAATTAATTATATAAAAAAGTCGCACTCAAAACCAGCTCTACGGCCCGTTGAGTGCGACTCTGGTCGATCTTTATGACACTACTGGTCCTACATCATTTTGCCTTCATTAATGCTACTTTACAATACAGTTTTTAACCCCTCATTAATTCATTGTCGACGAATAATTTCGCTAAGATTAAACCAATAATAGGAATTAGATTACCAATCAGTTGGGGATGCAAAATTAATCTTGTGATCAATAACATTCCACGTTGAGTTACGAGTCTTAAACATAGTAATATTATACTCCCTAAAAGACAGTGAATACAAGTAATTATAAAGAGATCTCGATTATCCATTTGGAAATGTTTAAGCAAAGAGAAGTTCAATCTTGTGATCATTAACCCGGGATAAAGTAGAAAAAGAATTTGCGGTGTCACAATTTGAAAAATAAACAAATAAATAACTTATTGTAATTGTAAGCGGTGACATTTTTATATTTATCCCTAATATTTTTATTTTCTTATATATAACTAATAAAATATTTCAGTGAAATGGTGTCCCGTGACACTGCATATGACAAGGTGTATACGCCCCTGAGAAGAAATATGAGGTCAACAAATGAGTGGAGTATCATAAAGTCTTAAATTAAAATTTTAATGGAGATAAAATTTATTAGATTATTTCTTTACATCTATTTATATTTTGGTGAATAAAATTATTCGATACATATGATTAAAACTAACAGATATAAATTTAATTGAATTGAGCACAAACTCTATAACAAAAAAACATTCTAAAGTGGGGATAGTAGGTAAAAGTGGAACAAGTGTGCCAACACACTGACTTTCTAAAACGTGTGGAATCAGTACCAATAACCAAATGTTGTAACAAATAAATATTACCCACCGACAACTCTGGGTGCTGTTCCCGAAGACGATGTTTATGTATTTTTATATTATAAGGTTGACACATAGTCAAATTGCACTAATATTCTAATCAACCTTAACCAAATCAATATCAGATTCAGTAATTATGCCTATCTGATATACTATACTTTTATTCAAAAGCCGAATCACTTGATTCTTAATACAAAACTCTCATTGAATTCTCCAAAAGAAAAAAGCAAAAAGGGGTATTGGGATTACTTGGGTAAGAATTTTGTCGAGCTGCTCGAACACTTTTTCTTCTTTCTTCGGTTTTTGACACTGCAACATTAACACTCTTTATTTAGTGTTATGAACAAGAAAGCAGAATTAACACGTATGACGGTGTACGGGTAAAATAGAGGACAAAGTTTTCCCCGATTCCCCAATAAGGAAACAAGAGGGAAGCACAGTTCGACGCGACTGCAAGCAAGTCCGAAGGACCCCTCGTATCGAAACCCGTGAGGAGTGAATGATGTATCTGAGATCGGACACAGAAAAATAACAGATCCAGACCAAGTAAAGTTATCAGACCACAAAAAAATGGGAAGCGGTTATGCATGACAAGTAGGGAACCGTAATATTCGACCTCAACTGGATATTACAGCGCGAATCTCGTCTGGTATCAACTGCGGATCGACATTTATCGGAGAAAAGAAGATTTTTACCTTATTTAGACTTGTAGAAGGACTGAAATTTCCCTACTATATAAAGGAAAAGTTTTTTTTTTTAATTTTGACATACTGTTAACACGCAAATCAAAGCAATAAAAGTTCATTTTTGTCTTCCAGCTATTATGCAAAGTGTTCTTCAATTATTCTCTTCTTTAATCGCAATCGAGTTTATATCGAGGGTCCGATCGAGGCCGAATTTCAACGTTCAACTTTAATCGAAGTTTTGATTCCAGGTTAGCCTAAGGATGTCACATTCCTCAGTCTGCTCACTTGAACGTTGACGCTGAGTCAGGCTACACGGTGAGAACAATAACGTCATACCTAGCAATGATGTGCCCCATGCTGATCCCAATGGTGTCCCAGCCGCCGACCCGGTCGATACCAACTCACAAGCTGCCATCAACATCAAACTACCGACTAATCCCAAAAACAGCATTCGCGGAGGACCCCGACCAGCGGCTCGAGAAGCGCCCAAAGGTGAAGGTGATGGGGTGAACCTGCAGTTGATTTTCGAAATGTTGCAGGCTCAGCAAGCGGCGATAGTGCAGTTACAGAACAAGAGCCACACCTCAAAAAGGGTCAACCCCGAGTAATCCCGGAAAAAAATACTCGGAGGGGTGAATAAGTTGCCGTGGAACGGGGTGAATTCGGGTCGGGGGAAACTTCCGAGGTGATGAAGATGCTCGAAACATTGACCAAAAGGGTGGAGTCTGGCGAGAAAAAGATATAGACCAATGATAAGAAAGTAAAAACATGTAACTCCAGGGTTGATCAGATCCGGGAGCGTCGCCGATATTGAAGGGGCCGAATTCCAAAAAGTTCATTCATAAGCCTTCCCTACAAGCGCGACACCAAAGTCGATCCCAAAGAGGTTTCGAATGCCCGACATTCCCAAGTATAATGGGACCACAGATCCAAATGAGCATGTAACCTATTATACATGCGCAATCAAAGGGAATAACATGGAAGATGACGAAATTGAGCCGGTGTTGCTGAAATAATTTGGGGAAGCCTTGTCCAAGGGAGCAATGATATGGTATCATAACTTGTCTCCGATTTCTATTGCCTCAGTTACTATGCTTGCAGATGCTTCCGTAAAGGACCATGTCGGCTCCATCAAGGTCGAGACGAGGAAGTCAGACCTTTTCAAGGTCAAGCAGAGGGATTACGATATGGTTAGGGAGTTCATGTCGAGGTTCCAGATCGAACGGATGGATCTACCCCCGGTCACAGATGATTGAGTCGTTCAGGAATTTACTCAAAGGCTCAACCCCCAAAGTTCTGTGGCTTCTCAGTAGCTAAAGAAAAACTTGGTGGAGTACCTGGCGATCACCTGGGCCGATGTCCACAACAAGTATCAATCGAAGATCAAAGCCGAGGACGACCAACTCGGGGCCCATTCGGGGTTTCTTTACCCCATCAGAATCGATGACATGTCTAAGAGAATCATCGATCAGGAGCCGAGGCCAGTTTGAGAGTCGATACCGTCCATACAACGCAAATCAAAGGGGAGACAAATCTTGGCGCCACTCGAAAAAGAACGACAAGAGAAATGGTCAAAGACCGAGCAGCCGGGGCCTCATGAGCAAGAGCTGGTTTGACGAGTCTTTCAAGAGTAGGGAAGCACCGAGATTATCGGAGCTTAATTTAAATGTGGACGCCGCAAGTATAATGTCAGCCACAGGACACATCAAAGAGACTAAGTGTCCAACCACTGCAGTCCGATGCAACTTAGAGAGATCATATCTTGGTGTGTAAATACCACAATACTCACAGTCATAGGACCTAAGAGTGTCGACAGCTAAGAGAAGAAGTAGCTCGATTGTTCAACAATGGTCACCTTCAAGAATTCCTAAGCGAGCTATCCAAAAACTACTTTAGAAACAGGGACGCCAACAAACAGGTTGAACAAGAGGAGCCCTAGCACGTAATCAACATGATCATTGGGGGATTTTATGTCCCCCCAAGGGCCATTGATTAAACGTACCAAAGTTTCTATCATGAGAGAAAACTGCACTCGGGATTATGTCCTGGAAAGAGTCATTTCGTTCAGCGGCGAAGACCTCGAGGGCATCGTACAACCTCACAATGATGCGCTGGTAATATCCGTACTTATCAATAAATCTTGGGTTAAATGTGTATTAATAGATCTAGGTAGCTGGGCCAACATCATCAGACCGAGGGTCGTAGAACAAATAGGGTTGCAAGATCAAATCGTACCGCCCATCCAGGTATTGAATGGATTCAACATGGCGTGCAAGACCACGAAGGGTGAGATAACTTTACCAGTAAACACTACGGGGACCACCCAAGAAACAAAGTTCTACGTGATTGAAGGGGATATTAGGTACAACGCCTTTCGTGAATAAGAAATCAAATACTGGTCGATAGATCAGTTAGCTCGGTTCTGAAGGCCATGGGTTCACAATATGAGAGCGGTGCCTTCAACCCTACACCAGGAGATAAAATTTCCTACTCCAGGAGGAGTCAAACAGAGTACAGAGAACAGTCAGCCGCAAAGGAAATGTTCGATGTCGATGAAGTAATCTTGGTGCGCGCAGTTTCAACATTAAAAAGAAGGAAACCGACCAAAGAAAAGGAAACTAAATATAAATCAATGATACCGACCTCAACCGAGCCGAAAAAATAGAAGTATCATAGAGCGGATGATGAGGATGATTACAACATCCCGAGATCTTTCATAGTTCCTGATGACACTGACAGAACAAAATCGATGATCGGGGAGTTGGAGTAAGTTATATTGATCGAGCATCTACCAGATTGAAAGGTATACCTGGGCACGGGATTAATCCCCGAACTCAAGAAAAAACTTATTGATTTTCTTAAAGTTAATGCCGATTGTTTTGCCTGGTCCCATCTAAACATGACAGGGATTCCACTGGAGGTAAGAACTCACAAATTGAGCTTGGATCCAAAGTTCCATCTGGTTAAACAGAATAGAAGACCATCGTCCGAGATCAAATACGCATTTATCAAGGACAAGGTATCTAAACTTTTGAAAATAGGTTCCATCTAGGAAGTTAAATACCTAGATTGGTTAGCTAACATAGTAATGATTAAAAAGGAAATAGACTTAGGATGTGTATAGATTATAAGGATCTAAACAAGGTGTGTCCGAAAGACTCTTTCCCTTTTCCTAACATCATTTGAATGATCGACGCAACGTCCAACCACGAGATACTGAGTTTTATCCATGCTTATTCCGGGTACAACCAAATTTGGATGGACCCAGGCGATCAAGAAAAGACTTCTTTCATAACTAAATTCAGCACCTACTATTATAACGTAATGTCGTTCAGACTAAATAATGTCGGTGCCACATACCAACGCCTAGTAAACTGGATGTTCGAACAACAAATAAGGAAATCAATGGAAGTTTATATTGACAATATGGTGGTGAAGTCCCTGCAAGCAGAGGACCATTTGAAACATTTGCAGGATACCTTTAACATATTGAGGAAGTCTAATATGAAGTTAAACCCGGATAAATGTGCATTTGGAGTCAGCTCGGGCAAGTTTCTAGGGTTCATGGTATCTAACCGGGGAACGTAGATCAACCCAGACAAAACAAAGGCCATAGAGGACATTAGCATAGTCGACAACGTCAAGGTAGTAAAAAGACTGACTGGGTGGATAGCCGCATTGGGCCGATTCATTTCGAGATCGTCGGATAAGAGCCATCGATTCTTCTCACTATTGAAAAAGAATAACAAATTCTCTTGGACTGCTGAATGCCAGCAAGCTTTAGAAGAACTCAAGCGATACCTATCGAGCCATCCCTCCTGCTGCACACTCCGAATGCGGACAAACAGTGTACCTCTACTTGGTGGTTTTCGAGGTGGCGGTAAGTAGTGTCCTGGTCCGGGAAGAAGAAGGTACACAATTTCCTATTTATTATGTTATTAGAACCCTAGGCGATGCTGAAATAAGGTATCTTTACTTAGAAAAATTAGCGCTCGCCTTACTAAGCACTTCTAGGAAATTAAAATCATAACTTTCAATTCCACCCCATATGTGTCGTGATCTCTTACCCACTAAGGAATGCCATGCATAAGCCCGAGCTCTCGGGTCTGTTGGCCAAATGGGCCATAAAAATTAGCGGATACGATATCGAGTACAAATCCTGGATCGATAAGGTCGACTTTATGCTGGCCTTGGTACTCGAGGTCGAGAAGGAATTACTACTCACTTCGGGGATTAGTTCAGGGATCTGGACCCTATTCACGGACGGTACCTCCAATGTGAAGGGGTCCGGGCTCGGTATCATATTGAAACCACCTACGAGTAGCGTTATTGACAGTCTATTAAAACTTTAAAATTGACTAACAACGAAGCCGAATATGAAGCTATGATTGCAGGTCTAGAACTGGGTAAGAGCCTAGGGGCTAAAGTGATCCAGGACAAAAGTGTCTCCCTCCTTGTTGTAAATCAAGTTAATGGGACGTTTGAAGTAAAGGAGGAACGGATGCGGAGGTACTTGGATAAGTTGCAGGTGACCTTACACAAATTCAAGTAATAGACTCTACAACACCTACCTTGGGATCAGAATAGTGAGGCCGACGTACTGTCCAAATTGGGGTCGTCTGTCGACTCCAATGAATTCGACTCTGGGCAATGGAACAACTGATGAACTTGGTAGTAGCAGAAGGTCACGCCGAGGTAAACTCGACAATCTTGACTTGGTATTGGAGAAACAAATACATACACTAACTGAAGACAGGAAAATTTCAATCGGATCCCAAGGAGTCGAGAGCCTTGCACACCAAAGTTGTCAGGTTCAGCTTGGTCGAAGGGAAATTGTTCAGAAGATCCTTCTTCGGCCCACTAGTTAGGTGCTCAGGTCTGTGAGAGACTAAATACGCTATGAGAGAGGTCCACGAGGGCACTTGTGAGAACGACTCATGGGAAGAATCCCTGGTTTGAAAGTTAATCAGAGCCGGTTACTATTGGAACGAGATGGAGAAAGATGCGAAAGACTTCGTACAAAAATGCACTGAGTGTCAAAAACACACCCCAACAATTATCAATCGGGAGAAATGCTTCACCTGATCTTATCGCCATGGCCGTTTACGAAATGGGGGATAAACATCGTCGACCCCCTGCCATGGGTGCCCGCTAAATCCGAATTATACTACTCATGATCGATTATTTCTCCAAGTGGGTGGAGTATAAGGCGTTCGAGAAGGTTCGGGAGAAGGAGGTCATTGACTTCATCTGGGATCACATAATATGTCAATTTGGGATAACATCCGAGATCATTTGCGACAACGAAAAGCAATTTGCTGGCAACACGGTAAGTAAGTTTTTCGAAGATCACAAAATCAAAAAAATATTATCAACACCTTACCACACTAGTGGGAATGAACAAGCAGAGTCAACGAACAAAACTATACTCAAAAACTTGAAAAAGAAACTGACTGATTCGAAGGGAAAGTGGAATGAAATCTTGCCTGAAATCTTGTGGGCATACCAAATGACTTTGAAGTCAAGTACCAGAGAGACCCCGTTCTCTCTAGTATATGACGCAGAAGCCTTAATCCTGGCCGAAGTGGGGGAATCGAGCCTCAAGTTCCAGTATGCTACTGAAATGTCAAATGGCGAGGCCATGACCACGAGTTTGAACTTATTGGATGAAAAGTGAGAAGCTTCCCTGGTCTGGTTTGTTGGCCCATGTCACTGAATGAGTTTTGAAGATTGACAAATGTTGACAAGATGAACTAGGTCCATCAAATAATACACACCTTAACGGATCAGTTGGCACAAGAATCGTACAAGCATAGGAGATATTAGCGATTCCTGAGTATCAAAGAACTAAGAGGATGTCTCCTAATACGAAAAGATTTCAAACTAATGTAGATGAAAGAAGTTGAATTCAGCAACGACAAAAACAAAGGAAGAAAGTTGAGTTTGATAAGAACTTGTTCTCCCAGGTAGAATCGGGCTAGAAATCAACACCAGACTTTATAAATACTCAAAGTATTACTGCTGAAATGCAAGACACAAAAAGGACGCACAAAGGATAAATTGAATCAAGTTCTGTAAGCAAAATTCCCAGGTTATTTGCAAGCAGAAGTATTGTGAAAAGACTACAATTCAACTAGAAGAAGCAGTTCCATTTGTTTATCTTTGAGTCTAGTTGGGTGTAATAGGAGTTTTAACATTGTATCTTTTCAGCTTTCTTAGAAGCAAATTGCAATATGTACACACTGTTCAAGTTAGAGTTAGCTTGACGTCTATAGAAATTAGCTAGAGGCTAGTTGATACAAATAGGGTTAGAGTTAATCCTAGGATTACAAAAGAGTTTATTTTGTAAGTCCATTTTGGCTCAGAGTTTTTAGTGAAGAGTTTGAGCAAATCCTACTGAGGAGTAGGTCATATTTTTTTCACTTTTTGAGCCAGGTGTTTTTCCACGTAAAAATATATGTGTCTTTACTTTACTGCTTTATTATTCCGCAAATAGTAGTAAGTAGTACACCAAGAAGAACCAGGCTCTTTTTATTAGACAGCACTCAAAAATTAGGTACTGCACAATTAACTTATAATATTGTGTAGTATTGACGTCTGAAACATCAATTGGTATCAGAGCAGGTTATCCTTGAAAAGGCTAACACCTTGGAAAAGGTCAAGATGAGTGCACCACCTGGGAACTGGGAAGGTCAATCAACTGCAAGACCACCACTCTTCAACAGTCAGTACTATTCTTGGTGGAAGAATAGAATGAAGTACCACCTTATTAGAGAGGACTATGAACTCTGGGACATAGTCACTGATGGACCACTTGCAACAATGAAGAAAGCTGCTGAAGGTGAAGATGTACCTAAGAGTAGGGTTGACTGCACGACTGAAGGTCTGAAGAAATAGGAAAAGAATGCCAAAGCAAAGAAGTGGCTAGTGTGTGGATTAGGACCAGATGAATACAGTAGAATCCAAAGCTGCACCACTGCCAAAGAAATCTGGGATACTCTACAAGTAGCTCATGAAGGAACAACTCAAGTGAATAGGTCTAGAGGTACACTACTATACTCTCAGTATGAAAGCTTCACTATGAAAGAAGGAGAGACAATTCAGGAAATGTACACAAGGTTCACAACCTTGACAAATGAACTCAAGTCTCTTGGAAGAATCATACTTGAAAAATACAAGGTAGAGAAGATCTTGACAAGGGTTCTGCCTATCTCCTGGGAAAGCAAGATCACTGCTATCCAGGAATCCAAAAATATGGCAACCCTTAGACTGGATGAGCTGATTGGGAGCCTCATTGCCTATGAACTCAGAAGGAAAACCATGAAGATGGATGCCCCAAAGAAAGAGAGAATTCTAGCACTGAGGATCACTGAGGGAGCTGATCTGGAGGAAGATGAGATGGCCATGATAACCAAAGAATTCAGAAACTTTCTCATGAGGAAGAAGGGCATCTCCAGGGGAGGAAACTCCAACAAGGCAAAGGCACCAGAAAGGTCAGCTAATGAGGGATTCTATAAATGTGGAAAGACTGACCATCTCATTAAAAACTGTCATCAGTGAGAAGTAGAGTGGAAAAAGGAAATATATGAGAGAAGGAACAGGAGGAAGGAACAGGTTCAACCCAAGACAAACACAACAAAAGCTATGGTTGCTGCTTGGGGGAAAGTTCAGATGACGAATCAAAAGATGGTGAGACAGAAGATCAGGATCTCGTGGAAATTGGAGAATCTGATGAGGATACTTACGAAGAACCAGAGGTAAGTATCTCACAACTTAAAATTAAAATAAAGTTTTTATCTAAGGAGAAACTCTCTGAGTTGCTACTTGACTTCATAGATGATTCTGAGGAAACAACCAAAGAGAAAGATCAACTATCTAAAGACTGTGCAATGCTAAAAGCAAAATGGATGGACCTGGAGATAAGGGTCAGCCAATCTGAAAAGAAAAACTATGTCTTGATGAACTAGGTTCATCCACTCGAAACTGAGATTCTAGGGCTAAAATATGAAAAATTAAAGTTAAGACTAGGATCCGGTAAAAAGATAGTTGATCACTCTCATGTCATGTTAGAATAAAACATAGTAAAATTAAAAGATAAGATGTATTCCAAGGACGAGCAAATAAGAACTCTTAATGAACAACTTGGAAAAGTCAAACATGAATTAGATCGAACCTGTAAATGGAACAAATCCTTTGATGCCCTGATATGGCTTCAAGAGAATCACAGTAGCAACAGAAGAGGGATTGGTTTTGGGAGTCAATTGCCTAAGTGGGATCCCAAAAGCAAGTATCTCACTCTCCCTGAAAATAAAATCTGCACCCATTGTGGGAAGACTGGTCACTATAAATATGAGTGTGCTGTAAAAGAGAAGGCCAGTCAGAAAAATGAGAGATTCATTAAAAAGAAAAACTGGCTACCAAACTGGGCCAGAAAAAATCTGATTCATCCATTCTCTCATAGAAAAGGACCCAAACTAGTTTGGGTTCTTAAAACTAACCTCTGATTTCCTTTTGTAGGTTCAAGTGAAAGGAGGCAACCAGATTTGGTACTTGGATAGTGGTTGCTCAAAACATATGATTGGGAACATGGAACAGTTCCTTTCACTTGAAAGTCTCAAAGGAGGAAATGTCTCCTTTGGAAACGGAAAGAAAGGTGAATTCATTGGGGTTGGTAAAGTAGGTAAGGATGATACACGATCTATTGAACTTGTGTATCTCATAGATGGCTTGAA
This sequence comes from Nicotiana paniculata, assembly GCA_005239505.1. Taxonomy (NCBI): domain Eukaryota; kingdom Viridiplantae; phylum Streptophyta; class Magnoliopsida; order Solanales; family Solanaceae; genus Nicotiana; species Nicotiana paniculata. Next base: position 70,290 of record ML359046.1, on the reverse strand, counting down.
ATATAGTCTGATCAGTGTATCACAACTATGTGACAGAGGTAACCTGGTTGCTTTTACTTCCACAAAATATTTTGTGATCAACCTGCTTACTGACAAGATTTTTTTGCAGGAAAAAAGAATGAATAACATCTATGTCATAGATTTGTCCACACTGTCTGAAAATGAACTCACTTGTCTAAGTGTGTTGGACAGTGATCCCCTCCTGTGGCACAAACGACTTGGTCATGCAAGTCTAACTCAGCTTAACAAACTAGTCTCTAAGGACTTAGTGGTAGGACTTCCTAACATTAAGTTCAAGGAAGACAAAGTTTGTGAGGCATGTGTCAGGGGGAAGCAGGTAAGGTCCTCTTTCAAAAGCAAGAAAATGGTCAGTACCACCAAGACGTTGGAACTGGTTCATATGGATCTATGCAGTCCTATGAGAACTTTAAGTAGAGGTGGTAAGAGATATGTGATGGTGCTAGTTGATGATTTTTCAAGGTTCACTTGGACCTTATTCCTGTCATCTAAGGATGAAACATTTTATATGTTCACCTCATTTATTAAGAAAATTCAAAATCAATTGGGACATCAACTGGCATTAATAATATCTGACCATGGTACTAAATTTGAGAATATTAAGTTTGCTGAGTTCTGTTATGAAAATGGTGTTAATCATAATTTTTATGCTCCTAGAACCTCACAACAAAATGGGGTTGTTGAAAGGAAAAACAGAACTCTTGAAGACATGGAAAGAACCATGCTTCTATCAAGAAAAGTACCTCACAGCTTCTGGGCAGAAGCAATTAACACTGAATGCTACATTATTAATAGATGCATGACCAGACCTCTGGTAGAGAAAACTCCCTATGAATTACTAAAGGGGAGAAAGCCAACATATCCGATCATAGGGATTTTGGATGCAAGTGTTATGTGCATAATAATGGCAAAGATTCTCTAGGAAAATTTGATCCCAGAAGTGATGAGGGAGTGTTCTTGGGATATTCAACACACAGAAAAGCTTATAAAATATACAATAAAAGAACTATGTGTGTAGAAAAAAGTGTACATGTTGTCTTTGATGAAACTAACACTTTATCTGAGAGACAGGAACTAGAAGATGAGGATCTTGGACTGGTGAGGAGCAATGACCACATTGAAGCACATATGGCAGATGGAACAGGTGATGGACCAGGTTCAACAACCCCACACAACTTGAATAGGGAAATTCTACATGGAAATACTTGCCCTGATCCTGTTACACAACTACAAAACAACATGGAACAATCCAGAAGTGAACAACTGGTACTCAAACCACACAGATATCAGAGTTCTCATCCTCTTGAGAACATCATAACAGATTTGAGATTTAGAATCAAAACTAGATCTCCTTGAAAAATCTGTGTGTGTTTGATGCATTTCTATCCTTGATTGAACCAAAGAACATTGTTGAAGCCCTGCAAGATGCTGACTGGTTAACAGCCATGCAAGAAGAGCTAAATCAATTTGATAGAAGTCAAGTATGGCACTTGGTACCCAGGCCACTAGATAGATAAGTAATTGGCACCAAGTGGGTATTCAGGAACAAGCTCGATGAGGATGGAGTTGTTACAAGAAATAAGGCTAGATTGGTTGTTCAAGGATACAACCAAGAAGAGGGAATTGACTATGATGAGACCTTTGCTCCTATGGAAATATTGGAGGCAATCAGACTTCTTATAGCATTTGCTGCACACATGGAATTCACTCTTCATTAGATGGATGTAAAGAGTTCCTTTCTTAATGGCTATTTGAAGGAAGATGTATTTGTAAAACAACCTCCTGGTTTTGAAAGTAAAGAGTCACCCAATCATGTATATAAACTTGACAAGGCTCTCTATGGTCTCAAGAAAGCTCCTAGAGCTTGGTACAAGAGATTGTCAAAATTCCTGCTAGAACATGGGTACAAACGAGGCAAGATAGACAGTACTTTGTTCCTAAAGGAGAAGGGAAAAGATCTTCTGATTGTACAAATATATGTTGATGATATCATATTTAGGGCAACTACTGAAAAGCTTAGCAAGGAATTTGCTACATTAATGGGGAGTGAATTTTAATTGAGTATGATGGGTGAACTAACCTTCTTCTTAGGTTTGCAGATCAAACAAACTCCACATGGAATAATGATACATCAACAGAAGTACGTGAAATAACTCCTCAAAAAATTCAAAATGGAGGAGTCAAAGGAGATAGATACCTCAATAGCCACAACTACAAAATTGGATGTGGATGAACCTGGTTCATCTGTTGATCAGAAGACATACAGAGGGATGATTGGGTCTTTACTCCATCTTACTGCAAGTAGACCTGATATAGTGTTCAGTGTGGGACTATGTGCTAGGTTTCAAGCCAATCCAAAGGAGTCCCACCTCACTGCAGTAAAAATAATTATAAGATATCTGAAGGGCACCACTGATTTGTGCCTTTGGTATCCTAAAGGTAGTAATTTTGACCTTGTAGGATATGCTGATGCTGATTATGCAGGTTTTCTAGTTGACAGGAAAAGTACTTCAGGCATGGCTCAGTTTTTGGGCTCCTGCCTTGTCTCTTGGGTCACCAAGAAACAAAATTCAGTAGCATTAGGCTGAATATATAGCTGCAGCCTCTTGCTGTGCCCAGTTGCTATGGATCAAGCAACAACTCCTGGACTTTGGTATAGATGTGGGATGCATTCCTATTTACTGTGATAACACTAGTGCAATCGGTATGACTAAGAACCCGGTTCATCATAAGAGAAACAAGCACATAGATGTTAGGCACCATTTCCTGAGGGATAACTATGAAAAGGGAATGATCTCAATCGAATTCTATGCTAATCATCAAATTGCTGATATATTTACCAAAGCATTGATTAGGTAGCATTACGAGAGCAACATGCTTGAATTAGGGATGATTAAGATCTAATTGAAAAACCAGATTTGAAAAAAAAGTTTTTTTTTGGCTAGAAAATCTTAATTAGGTACGTAATCAAATTAATCATTGCTCAGTACTATGTCTTTATTGCCATACTCTTATGCCATGTATTAATATGATTCCCTAGTCACTAATGATGTTTCTCTACCTTTGTGAATTGAGGCAAAATAAATATTTTTAATAGGATGAACCTGGTTCCTCCATGCTGGTTTACGTGACTGACAAGGTACGTTCTCATCTCCATACATGTATTAATTCAAGTACAGTCATACATGAGCAGGATTCTATCCATTTATGGTTCAAATTCAATTCTCGTACTTACCCAAATATTGAACCAGATTCAAGAAGTCACGTCTCAATTAATTAGCCTAGTTTTAGGGGGAAAGTAACTGTCTAATCAATGTCAAATCGCTAACAGTTCTTAATCGATTAGGATCCTACTTGGTTAATACACTTATGTTGAAATCTCCCCAGCCACAAGTTATAAATAGACCATCATTACTCATTCTGCATAAAACACCAGACAAACCTTGTTCAACCCACTCAACTTAAAATCCCTATCGCCTTTTATTTTCTTCTCTCTCTAACCAAATCAAAAGTATGTCGTCTCCTCCACCAGCTTCTTATGACTCATCCCCAAACAGAGATTATGATGGGGGAAACTATGAATCTAATTCAAACTCTCCCTCAGTCTATAGTTCTGAGTCTCCTGAAAAATCATCATCCCCAGAACATTCTACAATCCCTGAACCCACACCAAACCCTACCCGAGCCTCCAAAACCCGTCGTGTTAAGGTTCTTGCACGTAAATCTGTGGCTTCTGGTTCAAGAGCAAAATTTTTGGAAGAATTTTTACGTGCTGAGGAAGGCTCTAAACCAGAATCATCCAATGATTCATTTAAATCAGCCAATGAAGACGAAGCACCTGGTTCATCCAGTGCTGAGAAAGGTAATACTGAAGTTACCTCTGATTTAAATTCTGCTGAGAATCGATTTGTGTTGGTAGGGTCTGTGGTGGATGTGGAAGTTCTAAGAAAGCAAAGAAAATTTGGGAAAGAGAAAAATCTTGAGAACGAGGGTGAAGTAGATTTGAGGGGATCCGGGGAGGATGGTATCACGCTTGCAATTTGTGGCCCCATTCTTGAAAATCTTGAAAAAGATGTCATGGTTTTAAGGGGAACTACTGAAGTTGAGGAAGTTGTTGCTGGGTTGGAGAAGTTGATGAAGGAAATAGAAGAAAATGTTTCTTCTGGGGAAGAAACTTTGGCTGAAAGACTAAAGAAGCTGGGGGGCTCATACAACCCCAAGAAGAGAAGGACTCCAAAGTCCAGAAAGTCTAAAGCCTCAGTTCCTTCAAAGAAAAGGAAGACTGTTGATTCTGTTGGTGTACCTGTTCCTAGGGTACGTGTGACGAGAAATATTGTACGAGAAGAGGAGGAGAAATTGGAAAAAGCTCTTGCAAAAGAAAAAAGGCAGAGAAGGGAAAAGCAAACGTAGGGGAACCTATTGTTGTTGACGACGAAGAGTGGTTGGACCTGGTCCAACAAGAAGAGGAGGATGCTCCAGTGGTTACCAAGACTCTCAAGCCCAAAAAAGGCTAAGACTTCTTCAAAGAAGTCAGCTGCTGTGTCCATCATCATTGGGAGTACTACTTCAAGGACAAGGTCTAAGATAAAGAAGGTGAAGAAAGTACATATTATTGAGAGGGATGATGATCCAGAATGGAGTGAAGAGGAAGAGAAGGAGGTTGGAGAAGTGTCTACTTACAGAGTTGCCATGTTTGGAAAGAGAAAAATCTTGAAAGGGAAATTGTTGAAGGATTTGGAGGAGCCTGGAATGAGGTATTTATTCGATTTTCTGGCAGCTCAGGGCTGGAAGGACATGGTCCTTCGTATGTAAGGCAGGCTGGTCAAAAATGAGGTTGTGGAGTTCATGGGGAATGCCACAGTCATTGGAGGTAGGGTCACCTCATTGGTCAAGTGAGTTGAAGTCTCCTTTGATGCTCAAGAACTGGGAGTCATTCTAAACATTACAGCTGAGGGTTATGAAGACTACACGAGGTAGAGATGGCCGTGTTTAGATGGAATGGTCTCAGCTCTCAATATCACCATATTCTTCTGCGACAATGAGAGGGAGATTGAACCTAGGGCTGTGTACAAGAGTGAGATGAAGCCTGAGCATAAGTTGTTCTTTGAATTTGTGATCAAATTACTGCTTCCCAGAAGAGAACGTAGACACACTTCTAACTACATGGATTTAACCCTTATGGAGTGTCTGTACAGAGGCAAGCAGATTAATTGGCCAGCTTTTATCATCCAGCTCTTGGACAGAGTGGTGAATGTCACTAAAGCGCATGCGATCCCTTATGGATTTATTTTAACTGTCGTTCTTGCTCATTTTGGAGTTCCTACAAAGAAGGTTGGGATGGCTACTGCTAAGGATTTCTTTGGGAAAGACACTATGTTGTCTTGTGATTATACTGTCAATGCCCCGGTAGATGAACCTTGTTCATCTCGGAAGATACCAGTCAATAACAGGGTCCGTACTCTAGTGCAAGAAAGCGAGTTAAAGGATATGGAGATACTTCGATTGAGGTCTCGCTTAATTGAGGTGGAAGCTGAGCGTGATGCTCTCAAAGATGAGTTAGCAAAGGAGAAGGAGAAAAATGAAGGTGTTTTACACCTAATGCTGTCCCTTCAACAAACCAAGAACCCAGCCTCATCTGCACCCTCCCAGCCTTAGGAATGTCTAGTGATACCCCCTACAAACCTATCAAGTGTCCAGTTCGCGACAGTTTCTAGTTTTTGTTTCAGTTTTTATTATGTTTTTCTCATGTTTTGGCTATCTTTGATTTTAATCTGTTTTGGTGCTGATCATCCTTGTGAATCAATGAAAGCTTGTTGTTTTGAAAAATGTCTCAATTTCTTATTTGGCTTACATTATTAGTTTATTGTGATGATTAATCATGTTTGCACCTGCAGTTGCCTAAATTGGCCATGAGTGAGAATTAAAAACTGATAAGTATCATTTTGCAGCTTTTCGATGATTCCAAAAGGGGGAAGATGTGTTGTGATTTTCAAAAAGTGATATTTATAACCTAATGAACCTAGTTCTCAATGATTAATGCTTAAAAATATACAAAGTGTTTGAAATGTATACAGGATAAAAGCACAGAGCTTGTCATCATCAAAAAGGGGGAATTTGTTGGCCCATGTCACTGAATGGGTTTTGAAGATTGACAAATGTTGACAAGATGAACCAGGTCCATCAAATCATACACACCTGAATGGAGCAGTTGGCATAAGAATCGTACAAGTATAGGAGATATCAGTGATTTCTGAGTATCAAAGAACTAAGAGGACTTTTCCTAATACGAAAAGATTACAAACTGATGTAGATGAAAGAAGTTGAATTCAGCAAGGACAAAAACAAATGAAGGAAGTTGAGTTTGATAAGAACTTGTTCTCCCAGGTAGAATCAGGCCAGAACTCAACAACCAACTTTATAAATACTCAAAGTATTGCTGCTGAAATGCAAGACACAAAAAGGACGCACAAAGGCTAAATTGAATCAAGTTTTGTACGCAAAATTCCCAGGTTATTTGCAAGCAGAAGTATTGTGCAAAGACTACAGTTCAACTAGAAGAAACAGTTCCATTCATTTATCTTTGAGTCTAATTGGGTGTAATAGGATTTTTAACATTGTATCTTTTCAGCTTTCTTAGAAGCAAATTGCAATAGGTACACATTGTTCACGTTAGAGTTAGCTTGACGTCTGTAGAAATTAGCTAGAGGCTAGTTGATACAAATAGGGTTAGAGTTAATCCTAGGATTACAAAAGAGTTTATTTTGTAAGTCCGTTTTGGCTAAGAGTTTTTTGAATAGTTTGAGCAAATCCTACTGAGGAGTAGGTCATGGTTTTTTCACCTTTTGAGCCAGGTGTTTTTCCACGTAAAAATATATGTGTCTTTACTTTACTGCTTTATTATTCCGCAAATAGTAGTAAGTAGTACACCTAGAAGAACCAGGTTCTTCTTATTAGACAGCACTCGAAAACTGGGTACTGCATAATTAACTTATAATATTATGTAGTATTGACGTCTAAAACATCATGGTTGCCTGCCCAAAAGTAGCGAGTGGGGGAGGTACTACAACCGAAGAGCTAACCTTTGACTCTACAAGTTGGGTACTTGGTGTTAAGGAAAGTAATGCTACATACCAAGAACCCAAACGACGGGAAACTAGGCCCGAACTAGGAAAGACCGTAAAGAGTTACTAGAATAGCCAAGAAATGTTCATATAAACTCGAATCAAGAAACAGTGTACAACTATCGAATAATTGGAATGTAGCACACTTAAAGCGGTACTACTGCTAAGGTACAAACACAATTCCTTTTTGAAATTTGTTATACTATGGACAAACTTATACAGGTACTCGATCAAGGGAAAATGTGAGAATTAGGTCTGAATCACGTGTTGTACTCCTTTTCCCTTGAACTGATTTTTCCCGAAGTGGGTTTTACGGCAAGGTTTCTAACGAGGCAACAGTAAAACGTTTTACCTTAGTTTCGAACGCCGGCCTAAAGCCAGAATTGCTGGTTACCTATACTAGACCAACAATATTCAAGCTCTCACAAGTTCGGTCTCAAGTACTGGGGGCATTACCCCCATGTTAGGATGTATTGGTAAAAAAAAAAAAGAGCTTCACACGTGTAATAAATCTTGATGACTGAGTAATCTACGTGGAGCAATGAAGACACGACAACTGGACGGGACTCTAAGAAGAGGTACGAGGCAAAAAGGCACGGCAAATCACATCCATGGGTTAATTAGCTACGGAAGTCTCAACCTGATTGAGAAGATGAAGAGACACGGTCAAAAGTGTATTTGGACAGAATAAAGGGCAGATTCAGAGATCTTCAAATTAGAGATCCATGCATTACACAACATTCATTCAACAGTTACGATTGATTCATTGTAACGTTATATTGAAGTCATTAATGCTCAATCACCAAAAAAGGTAGACGTATGTTAGGAAATTCCCTATATAAAGGAGAAAAATATAACATGTAAGGGAAAAAAAAACATTCAAACTATTATTGCAATAAACTTACTTTATGTGTATCTTACTGCTTTTCATTTACAAGTTTGCCTACAATTATAATCTTATTCTTTGGTTATCAGAAACCCGTGTTCTTCTTTAAATAGCTTTGGGAAAAGAATCCAATTCTTTGGTTAAACAAATTGGTTCCATTTACCGGAAATCTGATAATCTTTGTTTGCTTTTCAAGTGATATCCTCTGAACTATGTCAAACTCCAACGGCAACAACCAACAAAGGAATGGAACCCCAGTTCCATCGCCTTCAGGAACCCCACGTGGTTCAAGGGAAGATTCCCCAGAAACATCCAATAACAACAATGATAATAATGATCAAATGGTGGAACAAGATCGGGTAAAGCAAATGATTGTAGAGTATATGAGCCAAGCTTTGCAAGAATTTGCGTGGGGATTACCGGCAGCGTTACCTGCACCACCGACACCAACCCTCAATAATACCATCACCATGGAAAATCCTCAATCTGGGTTGGCAAACAAAGGAAGGGGAGATACTCCTAATGAATCTCTCGAAGTGAGACGAGGTATGTCTAATAACTCTAAATTACAGACTTTATTACTAACTTTGCAGAAACAGGTGAAGGAACAAAACGATCGAATCGAACAAATTCCTGGAGTACCACCTGTTATCAAAGGCATTGACGTTGATAGATATTCTCAACAGCCTTGGAAACCAAGCGCAGCACCCGTACCCATTCCAAAGAAGTTTAAAATGACTGACGTACCTAAATATGATGGGACAACCGACCCACGCGACCATGTAACTGCTTTTATCACCAGAGTGAAGGGCAACGACTTAACAAAACAAGAAATTGAGTCGGTCCTAGTTAAAAAATTTGGAGAAACACTTACCAAAGGGGTGCTAACCTGATATTCTCTTCTCCCAGAAAACTCTATTGATTCTTTTGCTGAGCTTGCAGATTCTTTCATAAAATCACACTTCGGTGCGCAAAAATTCGAGAAAAGGATGGAGGACATCTTTAAAATAAAACAAGGAGACACGGAACTACTTCGTGAATTTGTAGACAGGTTTCAACGAGAAAGAATGCAACTACCGAGGGTACCTAATAATTGGGCAGCCAAGGCATTCGCAAGTAATCTAAATGACAAAAGCTCAGAAGCCACGAGAAGACTCAAGAAAAGCTTGAGAGAATTCCCAGCTACAACGTGGAACGATGTTTATAACAGGTATAGTACTAAACTTTGAATAGAAGAAGATACCATTACTCGTCTGAAAGAGGAAGATTATACCAGATCCAGACGTTCAGAATAAGACAGAAGATCAGGTAAAAATAGGTACGATCCTTAATTGGGACCATCGGGACGTGAAACTCGTCCTAGGTTCGAAAACACCAGGTCATATTATGGACCACCAAGTAGAGATGCGGGCACGTCCTCATCTAGATCCAGAAGGGATCAAGATCAACGACCTAGAGGTAATGCGCGAATTGGGGATGATACCTTCAATGTCAGTGTTAAGAAATTTGGGTGATAAGGTTCGATGGCCCAAAGAGATGAGGTCGAATCCGAATAAGAGGAACCCAGATCTCTGGTGTGAATTTGATAATGATCATGGACACAAAACTGCAGATTGCAGATTGTTGCAAGGTGAGGTAGAACAATTGTTGAAACAGGGCTATTTGACAGAATTGTTCAGTGAAAAAGGTAAACAGGCATACATGAAGAACATGCAGGAGCCCCCAAAACCTCCATCTCCAAAATGAACCGTCAACGTGATACACGGAGGTGAAGAAATAAATGGAGTGGTCTGCAAAATGACCACGAATTTCACAATTACACACAAAAAACGGGTTCGTGAAAATCTGGAAGTAGACGATATAACCTTCGATGATGCAGATATCGACGGATTAATGCTTCCTCACAACGATGCTCTGGTAATATCTTTACTTATTCATGACACTAACGTAAAAAGAGTATTGATTGATCCAGGTAGTTCAGTCAATATCATTTTGCTAAGAGTCGTCGAAAAATGCTATTGGGGAATCAAGTAATCCCAAGGGCACGAGCCATATCAGGGTTTGATAACTCTATGGTTATAAAAAAAAGGAGAAATTGAACTGAGCACTTATGTTGAGGGAGTGATCAAAAGTACAAGGTTCCAAGTCATCGACACTGACGTGGCTTATAACGTAATCGTGGGAAGGCCATGGATCCACGACATGGAAGCAGTACCCTCCACCTTGCATCAGGTAACTAAATTCCCCTCTGAATGGGGGATTCAGCAAATTAGAGGCGATCAGCAAACCGCGAGAAATATAAATTTCGTGGTACACTACAACAAAAAAGTAGAGCTGGAAGAATCAAAAGATAAGGGAATCTCCCAAGAAGGTAACACCTCCCAAACAGGCATGGAATAAATTACTACCCAAATAGGTACGGAAGTTATTATTGTTGAAACAGGTACGAAAGAAAATACTCACGAGAAGGTGAATCAAGTTACCACGGAAGATGCATTGGACCACATGGATGTAGATTCCAGACTGGACGTCATTCATGAATCAGAGGAAGACGAGCACATCAAAACAACTACGGAAGAGCTCAAAGCAGTTCCATTGTCTGAACAAAGCCTGAACAGAAAGTGTATATAGGCACGAGGCTGAGCCCCGGTCGAAGAGGTAAGTTAATTAATTATTTAAAGGCTAACGCATATTGCTTTGTGTGGTCCCACTCAGATATGACAAGTATCCCACTAGAAGTGATGACTCATAAACTAAATGAAGATCTATCCTTCGCACCTGTTAAGCAGGAAAAAAAATCAAGGACCATTCAAGAACCAAGTGATTGATGAAGAGGTACAGGAAGTCTTAAAGATTGGTTCGATACGAGAGGTAACGTACCCTAACTGGCTAGCTAACACTGTGGTAGTACCTAAAAATAATGGCAAATGGAGAGTATGCGTAGATTATACTGACTTATATAAAGCATGCCCCAAATATTCATTCCCATTACCACATATAGATCAAATGATTGATGTCACCGCAGGTCATGAATTGTTAAGATTTCTAGATGCATATTCTGGTTATAATCGGATTAAAATGGATCCCTCAGATGAGGAAAAAACCTCATTTATTACAAGCAGGGGGCTTATTGTTATAAAGTCATGCCTTTTGGCTTAAAAAATGCTGGAGCCACATATCAAAGGCTAGTGACCAAGATGTTCCAGGAACATCTAGGAAAAATATGGAAGTTTACATCGATGACATGATGGTAAAATCAACACGGGCGGAAGACCATTTCCAGCACATCTCTATTACCTTTGACATTTTACGCAGGTACAATATGAAGCTGAATCCAGAAAAATGCGCTTTTGGCATAGAATCAGGTAAGTTCTTGGGTTTCCTTGTATCAAACAGGGGAATAGAGGTAAATCCTGATCAAATTAAATCTATATAAGAAATACCTGATGTACTTATAAACAAAAAAGAAGTTCAAAGACTAACTGGAAGAATTGCAGCCTTAGGAAGATTTATTTCCAAATCTTCCGAGAAAAGTTTTAAATTCTTTGCAGTTTTCAAAAAGCAAAATCAGTTCGAATGGACTGAAGGATGTCAACAGGCTCTCAAAGACCTAAAGTCTTATCTATCAAAACCTCTGTTGCTGTCAAAGCCAAAGAAGGGGGAGAGGTTGTACGTCTACCTTGACGTCTCGGAAATTGCTGTAAGTGCAGTATTGGTAAGGGAGAATAAAGGTAAACAATCCCCTATTTATTATGTAACCAAGACATTACTAGATGCCGAAACTAGATATCCTCATCTAGAAAATTTAGCCTTAGCTCTAATCGTGGCATCTAGAAAATTAAGTCCATACTTTCAAGGTCATCCAATCACAGTTGTGACCTCGTATCCATTAAGAAACATATTGCATAAACAAGAACTATACGGAAGATTATCCAAGTGGGACATAGAATTAAGTGAGCATGAAATAATATATCAGCCTAGGACTGCAATCAAGCCTAAGATCTTAGCTGATTTTGTCGCTGACTTTAGTAATAGCATTGTCCCTGAAGTGGAAAAAGAGTTATAACTCTTCAACGGTGTTAATCCGGGTCTATGGACCCTTTTTACCGATGGTTCTTCCAATATAAAAGGTGCTGGCTTAGGCATAGTCTTAATATCACCCACGGGTGAAAAGACACGACATGCTATCAAATGTTATCCTATAACTAACAATGAAGCAAAGTACGAAGTTGTTATTGCAGGACTAGAACTCGCACGAGAATTTTCAATCAAGCAAATCATAATCAAAAGAGACTCTCAACTGGTAGTAAATCAGATGCAGGGGACTTACATAGCTCGAGAGACTCGGATGCAACAATATCTGGAAAAGGCACGAGAGCTCGAGAGACAATTCAAAACATGGAAGGTAGTACAAATACTTAGAGAGGAAAATGTAGAAGCAGATGCATTAGCTAACCTCGCAGCAGCCACATAAGTAACAAACAAAGACATTGCGATTGTCGTTCATCTATTCCATTCAGCGATCGACTAGGATAGAAATGAGGTAACTTTCAACAATTTAACCTGGGATTGGAGAAACGAAATCCTAAATTTTTTGCAGAATGGAATCGTACTTGAAGACAAGAAAACAGCTCAAGCACTTCGCCGCAAAGTTGCACGGTACTTCCTCATTCGCAACTCATTATATCGCAAGATGTTCGGAGGGCCCCTAGCAAAATGCCTCGGACCTAACCAAACGGAGTTTGTGACGAAAGAAGTCCACGAAGGACACTGTGGAAATCATTCAGGAGCGAGATCCTTAGTAAAAACCCTAATCAGAGTTGGATACTATTGGCCTAAGATGGAAAAAGAGGCCGAGAACTTCGTATCCAAATGCGACAGATGCCAAAGGTTTGCCAATAACATGCATAGACTAGCAGAATTATTTCATACAATAATATTCCCATGGCCCTTCATGAAATGGGGTATAGACATAGTGGGACCTCTTCCCACAGCTAAAGGACAGGTACGGTTTTTGCTCAGGCTAACGGACTATTTTACAAAATAGGTAGAGGTAGAAGCATTTAAATAGGTGCGAGAAAAGGAAGTTAAAAGCTTCTTATGGCGAAACATAATATGCCGCTTTGGGATACCAAAAGAGATAGTGTGTGATAATGGACCGCAATTCATAGGCTCGCAAATCACAGAATTCTTCGAAAGCTGGAAAATCAAACGGATCACTTCAATNGATAATGGCCCACAATTCATAGGCTCGCAAATCACAGAATTCTTCGAAAGCTGGAAAATCAAACGGATCACTTCAATGCCATACCACCCCGTGGTTAATGGTCAAGTTGAGTCAATGAATAAAGTCGTCATCAACAATCTAAAGAAGCGGCTAGATAAAGCCAAAGAAAACTGGCCTGATGAGTTACCAGCGGTACTATGGGCATACAGAACAACTTCAAAAGCAGTCACGGGAGAAACTCCGTTCGCACTTGTCTATGGCTCAGAAGCCTTAATACCTGTGGAGATTGGAGAACCAAGCATAAGGTTTACAACAGCCATGGAGGAAGCAAACGACGACGAATTGAGGACCAATCTGGACCTTCTCAAACCACGGAGAGAATCAGCATTGATACGGATGGCAGCTCAAAAACAAATCATAGAGCATTATTACAACCGTAAATCTCATCTTAGGTAATTCAAGATTGGGGACTTCGTCCTAAAAAAAGTCTTTCAATAAATGAAAGAAGAAGGCATAGGAAAGCTAAATGCCAACTGGGAAGGACCCTACAAAATCCGAGGCATAGCTGGGAAGGGCGCCTACGAGTTGGAAGCTATGGACGGCAGAATCCTACCAACAAGTTGGAATGTCATTCACTTGAAGAATTACTACTTTTAAGGAAAAGAAGTACCCGCGGTCAGGTATCACACGTTCGATGTTATTCTGAACATTTGAAATTTTACTAACCTTTTTAGATGATAGGCATAAAGCTAACCCATCACCAGATGATGGTATTAGACTTGTAAATACGCGAGGAAATAACTAAATTCTCGGTCTAGGGATACACTTTCAGATGGACGTTTTAAAGGGTTAAGCAGTCATCATCTAAAAATTATATACCTTCGAGTCCCGTATGTTTTTCCTTTCCAGGAAAAGGACCACAAGGAAGGAATAGTCAAGTGCTCGAGATTTCATTCTTCAAAGCTCAAACACTTGGGGGACTATACAGTATGGAAGGCAAAAATGAAGCAAAAAAGACTATCAAAAAGTCAAAGCTCGAGCTTGAAGATCTATCTATCCAGCAAGCCAAGTGATACGAGCAAAATCGAAAGAGCCAAAGACTCGAACACACAGCCTAATCCAAAAAATGTTCAAACATGTTCAGGTTAAAAGGCAAAAATGTTAGTTACGAGGAAGAAATGCACATCTTTGTACTTATTCAAAACAGTTGTGGATAAAAGATCATCATCTTTGTACTCATTCAAAATTGTTGTAACTAAAATCAGTTATGAAATCTTTGTACTCATATAGAAAACTGTTATCAAATAAAAGAGTTACAGATGAAAGATCAAAATCCTTGTACTTGTTCAAAAAGCTATAAAATAGTAACGGATGTAAGAGCATTTCCCTCGTGCTTATTGAAAACTGTTGTCAACAAAAATAGTTACGTGTGAAAACCCTAATTTTAATAAAAACTGTTACGAATGAAAAACAGTTGCCCTCTTGTATTAACTCGAAAAAACTGTTACATAGAGAAAACAGTTACGAAATACAAGTGTATATCAAATCTGTTAAAAGAAAACAGTTGCAACATGAGTTTTAGACGATAATCAAACACATGTAAAATATTGTGAAAGTCCAAGCAAAAAAAAACTTTCCTCAGAAACATTCTTAGACACGTGAAAAATTCCTATCACTCTATTGCATTATTACACCTTTATGAAGTTGAGACGTCTTCTTCATTAAGTGTCGATCAGAAAGGGCCCTCTTTCACAAATTATGCCTACTACAAAAAGGCACACATTTTATATGACACTGTGCCTATTACGAAAATGTGCGAGTAATCTAAAGCATTGTATATGCAAAACTCAGAGGTAAAACTAAAACCTCGAAAAACAAAGCATGCAAAAGACTTAAAGAGTAGAACAGAAACTCCACGGAAAACAAAATTCATACCTGCATTAATATATTAAAACGGCTAAGTAAAAACTAAGTATTAACTTATACTTAGCCTTATAGATTTTTTATATACATTGAGGTGCCCCTAAGTTATCATTTGGGGACTTAGAAAGATCCAAATTTACCCCCGATGGGACTGGGGGTGACCATCAATTGAGACAAAGATAAAAAAAAAAAGGGTGAATCAACATCTTAATCTTCTTGAGGAGGGGGATTGACTTCTTCATCAGCAGAAGGAGTAACAGCAGCTTGGGACGAAGAGGCTTGGACAACAGGAGTCTCACCTTCAGGTGGGGAAAGATCCAAACCTTGTTGAGCCTTTTCCATGGCTTCCTTGATCTTAACAATTTCGGCGTCAAGGTTGAAATCTCCCCGACTCATTTCCGTCAATGTATCGAGGCGAGAATTCATGTAAACCAACTAACACCGACACCTGCCGCCTCTTCGAGACTTTCATAATCTCTCACCCATATCTGAAGCTCAGCTCTTAACCCAACCTTCTCAACTTCAGCAGCTTCATGGGCAGCCATCAAAGGTACAATTGACTCCTCCAAAGATTGGGTTTTGTCTAAAGCAATGCGAAGATCCTCCTGAGTTCGGGTAACTGACTACACAAGCTCGCCTGAGTATTACTTCTTCTGCTCTAGCAAGGCTTTCAAGCTCCTAACTTCTTCCAAGGCACGGGATAATTGTTCAACAAACGAAAACTCAAGAATGCTCTTGTCTTTGTTTGCTTGGTTAGAAGAAGCCTTATCCACTGCCAACTCCGCAGCCACAACTCTCATATGCCGCTCCAAGGTATTCTTTTCTTCTTCTAAGGCTTCCATTTCAAGCCTCAGGCTTTCATATTGCCCCTTCCAATTCCCTGCTTCAGCTTTCCACTCCTTTAGCTCTTGCTCCATGTTAGAAATCCTCTTCATGAGTTCTGTGCCTATGAGATTGATCTACAAAAACAAAATCGATTAGATACGGTAATTACATAAGAATGATATACAAAGGAATGAACATTACCTTCAAGGAGGAATGCACAACCTCATTAGCCCAGGTAAGAGAACTGTGACTATCCAGCTTGGTCCTCTCTGTTAGGCCAATCAAAGGCTTCAGCCACACTTCGGGTTGGCCAGATTTCTTAAAAAGGCTCCCATCAGCCGGAACCTCAATTAGCATTTGCCTCATCTCCATGCTGGAAGACCCTACTTCTTTAGTAGGAGGTGCGAAAGCAGGCTGAGATGAAGGAGCCACGGGCAATGAAATTTGTGGAGCTAAAGAAGTATCAGGCACGGAAACTTGAGGAGCTGAGAAAGCCACGGGAAAGGCAGCAGTGGGAGAAGAAATGGCCAAAGGAGCAGTGGAAATAACCGGAACGGATGAAGAGATTTCTCTAAAGTAGGGAGCAAAAACAGCCACAGGCGCCTCATTAACAGTAGGGCCAAAACCTTCGTGGAATAGATGATCCACAGAATCATGTGCAAGAGAAGAAGAAGAATCCCCAGGGGTAGGTGGTCTGACACCAGGTACGGAAGACATAGCCACGGGTGTAGACTCATCGTCTGAGACCACTCTTCTTCTACATGACCTGTGCACCAAAATGCCCCCCTCTTCTTATTCTTCTTCAAAGGTCTTAAACCCACCAACTTTCCTCTTGGAAGAAGAGAAACCAGTAATAATCTCCTGGGCCTGAGCTAAAGACATCTTTGGGATGGATGCAACAGACATCCCCCGAGCAGAAAACCCTGTCAAAAGGAAAAGGGTTAAAAAAGAAGAAAAGGAAGCTCGAGTAAGGAAAAGAATCCAAAACAAAAGTTTCACTTACCATGAGTCTTCACTTTCCAACCATACTTCACGGAAAAGTACTTCCAAGATCTTTCCTCCAATGGAGCAACTGATAACAACTTTTCTACCCAATCACGGATACCAGAGACATTCTCAACAGTACCCATGGTTGCTGAAAGAGGAAGAAAATAGCTACGGTGTTAATAAAACACTTAAGGCAAAGAGAAGAAAAATAACAGGTGTGAGCTAAAATGTACTCACGTGCGTGATTCCACTTCTCAGGGAAGGGGAGATTTTCCTCGCCCACTAAACCAGCATTGGGCACAACAACGTACCGAAGGTACCAACCTCTATCCTTATCGTCATCAGGGGTTACCAACACTCTTTTGCTCCTAGCAGCCAGAGTGAAAACCCCTTGACGAAATAAGGTAGGAGAATAAAGATGAATGAGGTTATTGAAGGAAAAAGGAACCGAGGATAAAGAAACTAAACATCTAAGACACGCGACAACCCGCCACACAAGAGGACCAACTTGTCCTAAGAAAATGTTGAAGAAACGACAAAATTTGATGATGACTGGATCAATAGGAGGTCTAAACCCTAGAGTAAAAGGGTAAGTGTAAACAAAAGAATGCCTCGTCTTGTAAGACGTTATTCTTTGATTACTATTCGGAATAACAATGGGAAAATCAGACTCCCAAGAACATTCCCTGTGAACAAGGGGAATCAAACCTTTGGTAATAAGAGTGGGATACCTATCAACACTATCAAGGGATGACGACTGGTCTACAAGAACCTGACTATCCCTAGTGAAGGTAAACTCAGCAGGAATGATTTCATCAACTCGTGGTTCGCGTAGGGGTTCGTGATGTTCTCTACCCCTGGACAGAGACCTGGAAACCCTAGCTCTTGGAGAGATTAAATACCTAGCAGAAGGAGGGAAAATAATATAAGAAGAAGAAGAACCTCTCGAAGGAGTAGAGCCTAAACTCCTCAGTCTGCCACCCCTTCGACTCCGAGTAAGAGCGGAAGAGGGTGTCAACTCATCAACGTTTATGACCCCCTTAGATTCGTTTGAAGAAGACATATCTACAAAGGCAAAGAAAAAATTTCTTTACAAATAAAGTTTGAAAGTTAGAAGCTTTTCGTGAAAGAAAAGGAAAAGGGTGTATTTATACTCGAAGACAACCGTCAAAAAATGAAAAAAAAAAAGGCAATGATGTGAAAACCATAATTGAAGATGTCACTTCGTGACTGATGCAGCCGCAAGAAATCCCTAAAAGGCGCTGAATAATTGCAGAACCAACCAAAGAATGCCAAGTGGCATAAGCATTAAATGGAAGTGACAAGCGACGCTTACGTATAGGAAAAGATACAATGATTCGAGTAAAGCGGCGGAAAAATATTCCCGCCATAACTGAGTATCCACTCCAAATATTAATTGATAAATATATGGTAAGTGGGGGGACTATCTGTATTGGTAAAAAAAAAAGAGCTTCACACGTGTAATAAATCTTGATGACTCAGTATTCTACGTGGATCAATGAAGATACGACAGCTGGACGGGACTCTAAGAAGAGGTACGAGGAAAAGAGGCACGGCAAATCATATCCATGGGTTAATTAGCTACGGAAGTCTCAACCTGATTGAGAAGATGAAGAGACACGGTCAAAAGTGTATTTGGACATAATAAAGGGCAGATTCAGAGATCTTCAAATTAGATATCCATGCGTTACACAACATTCACTCAACAGTTACGGTTGATTCATTGTAACGTTACATTGAAGTCATTATTAGTCATTAATGCTCAATCACCAAAAAAGGTAGACATTATGTTAGGAAATTCCCTATATAAAGGAGAAAAATATAACCTGTAAGGGGAAAAAAAATATTCAAACTACTATTGCAATATACTTACTTTCTGTGTATCTTACTGCTTTCCATTTACAAGTTTGCCTACAATTATAATCTTATTCTTTGGTTATCAGAAACCGAAACACGTGTTCTTCTTAAATAGCTTTGGGAAAAGAATCCAATTCTTTGGTTGAACATAGGATCTTTCGAAGGTGTTATTAATTAATATTAAAAATCAAGGCTTGATGATTAGGATTCGTTGTAGGGGTCAAACGAACCGTACCCATATAGCCCACTCTTGCCATGACATAAAGCTTACGCGCCTTCGATTATGTACTCCACATGCAGAACAATGAAATAAATTTGCCATCTGTATTTTATCACTAGGCATTGTGCCCCATCGATACATCCGTTGAGTTACTTAGAACAAATAACATATCCTAAATCCTAGAGCCTACGGGCCACCCTGACTCGGGGAATGTCGTCCAATAAAAAGATCGGATAGCTCGGGCTATCGAATCCTGGAGTCACCGAGACTATTAAGCAAGGCCCGAACATGAAAGGCTACGACCAACTTAAAACGGCTCGGAGATGTCCAAGTCAGGTCAGAAAGTAAGGCCCTTACATTTGAATAAAACCTATTAAAAATGATGTTTTAGACGTCAATACCACACAAGAAGATAGGTTACTTTGTGTGGTATCCAATTTTTCGAGTGATGTCTCTCTAGAAGAAGGTTCTTCTTGGTGTTCCAACTTCTACTGTTACGGAATAATAAAAGCAGTAAAGTAAAAACACAGAGATTTTTACGTGGAAAACACCTGGCTCAAAAGGTGAAAAAACCACGACCTACTCCTCAGTAGGATTTTCTCAAACTCTTCACTAAAACTCTGAGCCAAACGGACTTACAAAATAAACTCTTTTGTAATCCTAGGACTAACTCTAATCCCTTCGTAGTAACTAGCCTCTAGCTAATTTCTACAAGCTTCAAGTTAACTCTAACTTGAACATTGTGCACCTACTACATATGCTTCTATGAAAGCTGAAAAGATACAATATTAAATCGCCTACTACAACCAACTAGACTCAATGATAAACATATGAAACTGGTTCTTCTAGCTTGTCTGTAGCCTTTGTATCGCACAGTAATTCTGCTTGCAAAATCTATGGGAATTTTGCTTTTAATTCTTGATAAATTTCTGCTTTTGTGCGTTGGTGATTCAAGCAAGAATACTTCAATTATTTATAGATTCAGTTGTTGAGTTTGTCGTACAGTTCTGGTACAACTCTTCCTGGGAGAAAGAGTTACTTCGTTACTGTCCTTGCTTCGTTACTGTCCTTGCTGAATTCAACTTCTATTCTCTTATCAATTTCCAACCTTTTCGCATTAGGAGACACTCTCTTTGTTCATTGATACTTCACAATCGCATTCATCTCCTATGCATATACGGTTCATGTGCCAACGCGTCAGGTCAAGTATGTGTGCTTTGATGGACATGGTTCAACTGGTCAGACATTTGAGGCAACTGCAGGTGAAAACATGATTAATCATCATAAGAAACCAATAAATGTGAGCTATCTAAGAAATTGAGACAAGTCAATAACAAAACAACAAAAATTCATTGATTAGGAACGAATGTCAAACACCATACAAAAAAAAACAAAAAACAGCCATAAACATGAGCAAGACAGAATAAAAACAACAGAAACACATCCCAACTGGGCACTGAAAGAGGGTTTTAGGTAGCTCTGGACAGCCTAAGGATGGAAAAGTGCATAGGAGGTTGTGGTCTTGGTTTGTAGAAGAGAAAGCATCTGGTTAAGAACACCCTCGTTCTTTTCCTTCTCTTTTTCTAATTCATCCCTGAGAGCATCCTGCTCAGCTTCAACCTCAATCAAACGAGATTTCAAATGAAGAATCTCCATATCCTTGATCTCGCTTTCCTGCACCAGAGTTCTGACTTTGATGTTGATAGGATGCTTCCTAGATTAACCAGGTTCATCTGCAGAAACATTTATAATATAATCGCAAGTCAGCAATGTATCCTTCCCAAAATAGTCCTTGGCAGTATCCATCTCAGCCTTTTTCACGGGAACTTCAAAATGAGCAAGTACATATGTCAGAATAAAGTCATATGGGATTGCATGTGCTTTTGTTCCATTCACAACTCTGTCCAAGAGTTGGATGATGAAGGCTGGTCAGTTGATCTGCTTTCCCCTATACAAACACTCCATCAAGGTTAGATCCATATAGTTGGATATGTGCCTTCGTTCTTGCCTTGGCAGCAAGAAAATGATGACAAACTCGAAGAGCAACTTGTGCTCTGGCTTCATTTCACTATTGTAGACTGGCCTGGGTTCAATTTCCCTTTCATTATCACTGAAGAATCTGGTAATGTTGATTGTTGAGGCCATCCCATCCAAACTAGTCCATCTTTGCCTAGTGTAATCTTCGTAGACCTCAGCAGGAATGTGCGGAATTTCTCCCAGCTCTTTAGCATCAAAGGAGACTTGACTTTCTTTGACTGTGGTAGTGACCCTGTCGTCCTTGACCACTGCATTACCCATGAACTCCACCAGCTCAGCTCTAGCCAACCTTCCTTCCATGTGAAGGACAATGTTCTTCCACCTCTAAACATCCAGTGTGTCCAGCAGGTATCGCATCCCAGGTTTCTCGAGATCCTTCAACAACATTCCCTTCAGAATTGTTCTTTTGCCAAAACAGGGTTTTCTGTCAGTCACCTCACCAACTTCCCCCTCATCTTCTCCACTCCACTCGTTATCATCATCTTTCTCAATAACCTTCACTTTTATTGCCTTGGACCTAGTCCTTTTAACAGTTCTTGTAAGTGTGGCAGACACTGTAGCTGACTTCTTTGAAGAATCCTTAGCCCTTTTTGATTTTGGTGCCTCAACCACAATAGGAGCAGTCTTCTCCTCATGATGGACCAGGTTCATCGTATCCTCTTCAACCACTACAGTCTCCATAGGTTCTCCTACTTTAGCCTTTCCCTTTGCAACTTTATTTTTCTTGCTCTCTAGCAGATCCCTCTCAAACATTTCTTCTTCCTCTCTCGCAACACTACGTGTAGCACGCACCTTAGGAACAGGAGCATCAACATCTACAAAAGCTTTCCTCTTCTTAGAAGGAGCTGGGTTAGTAGCCTTCTTGGATTTCTGAGTCCTCCTTTTCTTGGGGTCATAGGACTCCCCCAGTTTCCTTAGCCTGTCAGCCAACATCTCGTCCCTAGATGAAACAGGTTCATCTACTCTTTTCTTCAAGCTTGCTAAACCTGCCGCTGCTTCCTCGACTATACTTCCCCCTAACTCTGTGACATCTTCTCCAACCTTCTCAGGAATGGGACCACAGATAGCCAATGTGGTACCATCCTCCCCAAATCCCTCTCTCTCAAGAAATTTACCTTTTCCCAATTTTCTTTGCCTACTCGGCACTTCAACATCAACTACCGACCCAACCAGAACAAACCTGTTCTCAGCATTAACAGATTCAAAAATAGCATCAAGATTACCTTGTTCAGAATTTGATGAACCAGGTGCTTCATCCTCGTTGGCTGATTTAAAAGATTCACTTGACGATTTAGAATTATTATCCTTTTCAGCCTTCGAATTTCCTCCAAGAATCTTGCACGAGACCCAGAAGCCACTGATTTTCTGGCAAGAACTTTTACACGACGACCACGGGGGGCTGGGTTAGGGTTAGATATGGGTTCTGGAATAGGAGGGTTTTAGGGGTTGAGGTTCTTTCTAAATATTGAGAACTGTTTACAGATGGAGAATTTGAATCTGATTCATAAAGTCCTTCATCATAATCACGATTTGGCGATGAAGAAGAAGAAATAGGTAGTGGTGAAGACATGATTACGAGTGTTGTTAGGAAGAAAAGAAAAGTGATAAGTTTTGATTAGAATAACAATGATCTTGGTTCGACTTAGTGGGTTATTAAGAAAGGAGGTAATGATGGCCTTTTATAAGTTGTGGCTATTAATTATACAACAGGCAAATTTTTTATTCAAGTGGGAGTCTAATAGTTGTAGGAGTGTCATTGATTAGACAGTTAATAGTTCCCTACCTCTAGGCTAATTGAGTACTGATGAGACTACTTGGAACGGGTTCATTTAGGGATTAGTACAAAGAATTTGAAATGAACCAAATATAGATAGAATCCTGCTCATGTGTGACTGTAATTAATTCAATAATTGTATGGATATGAGCACGTACCTTGTCATTAGATGAACCAGCATAGCTGAACCAGGTTCATCATGTTAAAGTCCTTAATTTGCCTCAATTTACAAAGATAGAGAAATATCATTAGCAACCAAGGAATCATATTAATACATGGCAAGAGAGTATAACAGTAAAGTCATGATGATGAGTAATGATTAGTCTGGTTGATTATCTATGTTAGTGTTTCTAGCCAAAAAAAAAATCATTTTTTTTCAATTTTTTTTCAATCAGGTGATATTAATCATCCCTAATTCAAGCTTGTTTCTCTCAAAATGCTCCCTACTCAGTGCTTTAGTAAAGATATCTGCAATTTGTTGATCATTAGCACAAAATTCAATTGAGATCATTCCTTTTTCATAGTTATCCCTCAGGATATGGTGCCTAACATCTATGTGCGTAGTTCTCTTATGATGAACTGGGTTTTTTGTCATACTAATGGCACTAGTGTTATCACATAAAATAGGAATGCATCCCACATCTATAACAAAGTCATACTAATGGAACTAGTGTTATCACATAAAATAGGAATGCATTCCACATCTATACCAAAGTCCATGAGTTGTTGCTTGATCCATAGCAACTGAGCACAACAAGAGGCTGCATCCACATATTCAGCCTCAGTAGTAGACAAGGCTACTGAATTTTGTTTCTTGGTAGCCCAAGACACAAAGCATGAGCCCAGAAAGTAAGCCATACCTGAAGTACTTTTCCTGTCAACCAGGAAACCTGCATAATCAACATCAGCATATCCTACAAGGTCGAAATTACTACCTTTAGGATAACAAAGGCACAAATCAGTGGTGCCTTTCAAATATCTCAAAATTCTCTTCACTGTAATGAGGTGGGACTCCTTTGGATTTGCCTGAAACCTAGCAGACAGTCCCACGCTGAACACAATATCATGTCTGCTGGCAGTGAGATATAATAGAGACCCAATCGTCCCTCTGTATAGATTTTGATCAACGGATGAACCAGGTTCATCCACATCCAATTTTGTAGTTGTGGCTATGGGAGTGTCTATTTCCTTTGAGTCTTCCATTTTAAACTTCTTGAGCAATTCTTTCACATACTTTTGTTGGTGGATCATTGTTCCATTTGAGTTTTGCTTGATTTGCAAGCCTAAGAAGAAGTTTAGCTCACCCATCATACTCATCTCAAACTCACTCCCCATAAGCATAGCAAATTCCTTGCTCAATTTTTCAGAAGTTGCCCCAAATATAATATCATCTACGTATAATTGCACAACCAGGAGATCCTTACCCTTTTCCTTTAAGAACAAGGTACTGTCAATTTTTCCTCGTTTGTACCCATGTTCTAGCCGGAATTTTGATAATCGTTCGTACCATGCTCTTGGTGCTTGTTTGAGACCACATAGAGACTTGTCGAGTTTGTATACGTGATCAGGTGACTCCTTGCTTTCAAAACCTGGAGGCTGCTTGACAAATACATCTTCCTTCAGATAACCATTAAGAAAGGCACTCTTAACATCCATCTGATGAAGAGTAAATTCCATGTGTGCAGAAAATGCTATAAGAAGTCTGATTACCTCCAGTCTTGCCACGGGGGCAAAGGTCTCATCATAGTCAATTCCCTCTTCTTGACTATACCCTTGAACAACTAGTCTTGCCTTATTTCTGGTAACAGTTCCATCCTCATCGAGCTTGTTCTTGAAGACCCACTTGATATGTCTAGTGGACTGGGTACCAAGTGCCATACTTGACTTCTTTCAAACTGATTCAGCTCTTCTTGCATGGCATTTACCCAATCAGCATCTTGTAGGGCTTCCCCAATGTTCTTTGGTTCGATCATGGATAGAAAGGCATCAAACGCACACAGATTTTTCAAGGATGATCTTGTTTTGATTCCGGATGTCAAATCTGTTATGATGTTCTCAAGAGGGTGAGAACTCTGATATCTGTGTGGTTTGAGTACCAGTTGTTCATTCCTAGACAATTCCATGGTGTCTTGTTTCTGTGGAGCAGGATCAGGGCCAGGTTGCATATGTTGAATTCTCCATGTCATGTTGCTTGGGGTAGTTGAACCTGGTCCATCACATGTTCCATCTTCCATGTTTGCTTCAATGTTTTCACTGCTTCTCACCAGTCCAAGCTCCCCATCTTCTGGTTCCTGTCTCTCAGCAAGAGTGTTAGTTTCATCAAAGACAACATGCACACTTTCTTCTACACACATAGTTCTTTTATTGTATATATTATAAGCTTTGCTATGTGATGAATATCCCAAGAACACTCCTTTATCACTTCTGGGGTCAAATTTTCCTAGGGAATCTTTACCATTATTATGCACAAATCACTTGCATCCAAAAGCCCTAAGGTGGGATATGTTGGGCTTTCTCCATTTAAGTAATTCATAGGGAGTTTTCTCTACTAGCGGTCTGGTCATGCATCTATTGATTATGTAACAAGTTGTGTTTATTGCTTCAGTCCAGAAGCTATGAGGTAGTTTGCTAGATAGAAACATTTTTTCTTGCCATGTCTTCAAG
This sequence comes from Nicotiana paniculata, assembly GCA_005239505.1. NCBI lineage: Eukaryota > Viridiplantae > Streptophyta > Magnoliopsida > Solanales > Solanaceae > Nicotiana > Nicotiana paniculata. Next base: position 44,730 of record ML359046.1, on the reverse strand, counting down.
AGTTCTATTTTTCCTTTCAAAAACCCCATTTTGCTGTGGGGTTCTAGGAGCAGAAAAGTTATAATTGACACCATGTTCATCACAGAACTCAGCAAACTTAGCATTCTCAAATTCAATACCATGGTCAGATATTATTGATGCTAGTTGATGTCCTAATTGATTTTGAGTTTTCTTGACAAATGAGGTGGACATAACAAATGCTTCATCCTTAGATGCCAGGAATAAGGTCCAAGTGAAGCTTGAATAATCATCAACTAGCACCATCACATATCTCTTACCACCTCTGCTCAGAGTTCTCATAGGACCACACAGATCCATATGAACCAGTTCCAACGTCCTAGTGGTACTGACTATTTTCTTACTTTTGAAAGAAGATCTTACCTGCTTCCCCCTTGCATATGCCTCACAAACCTTGTCTTCCTTGAACTTAATGTTAGGAAGCCCTACCACTAAGATCCCGTTTGGATTGGCTTAAAAAAGTAGTTTTTAAGCACAAGTGCTTAAAAGCAGCTTTTAAGTGTTGGAGCTTATTTTATAAATAAGTAGTTACATGTTTGAATAAAAGTGCTGAAGCTTAAAAAAAGTTGTTGAATTGTTTGGAAAACAAGTGTTGGTTAGCAATTTTTCCTATTAAAAAGACAAAAATATCCCTAAAGCTGTTAACATTATAATGGAGCTAATTACAGGAGTAGCAATTATANCGAGGGGTGGGGTGGGGAGGGGTGTAGAAAAAAAAAGAAGAAATTTTAATAGTTTCTTTGACTGAGGATAATTTTGGTATTATAAAAACTTATAACGGACAAAAGAGTAATTTTATTGGTCAAACTAAAATGGCTTTTAAGCCGAAATAAAAAAAGTTGGGATCAACCAACTTCTTGTTTTTGGCTTTTTTAAGCACTCTTTAGCTTTTTTTAAGCAGCATTTTCTTTTGCCAAACACTTCATTTAATAAAAAAGTACTTAAAAGCTGGTCAAACCAGCTTTTAAGCCCATCCAAACACCCTTTAAGTCTTTAGAGACTAGCTTGTTTAGCTGATTTAGACTTGCGTGACCAAGTCTTTTGTCCCACAGGAGGGAATCACTGTCCAACACACTTAGGCAAGTGAGTTCATTTTCAGACAATGTGGAGAAGTCTATGACATAGATGTTATTCATTCTTTTTCCCTGCAAAACAATCTTGTCAGTAAGCAGGTTAATCACAAAATATTTTGTGGAAGTAAAGGCAACCAAGTTACCTTTGTCACATAGTTGTGATACACTAACCAGGCTATATTTCACGCCATCTATCAGATACACATGTTCAATGGATCGTGTGTCATCCTTACCTACCTTACCAACCCCAATAATTTCATCTTTCTTTCCGTTTCCAAAGGAGACATTTCTTCCTTTGAGACTTTCAAGTGAAAGGAACTATTCCATGTTACCTGTCATATGCTTTGATCAGCCACTATCCAAATACAAAATTTGGCTATCTCCTCTCACTTGGACCTACAAAAAGAATCAGGGGTTAGTTTTAAGAACCCAAACTAGTTTGGGTCATTTCTATGAGAGAATGGATGAATCAAATTTTTTCTAGCCCAATTTTTCTTTTTAACAAAACTCTCATTTCTTCTACTGGCCTGCTATTTTGCAATACACTCAATTTTGTAGTGGCCAGTCTTACCACAATGGGTGCATATTTTATTCTCAGGGAGAGTGAGATACTTACTTTTGGGATCCAACTTGGGCAATTGACTTCAAAAGCCAATCCCCCTCCGATTGCTATTATGATTCTCTTGAAGCCATGTCAAGGCATCAGAGGATTTATTCTATTTACAAGTTCTATCTAGTTCATGTTTGAATTTGCCAAGCTCTTTTTTAAGTGATCTCATATGTTCATCCTTGGCATACATTTTATCTTTTAGTTTTCCCAAATTTTCCTCTAACATGATATGAGAGTGATCAACAACCTTTTTACTGGATCCTAATTCCAGTTTTAAGTTTCAAATTTCAGTTCTAGAATCTCAATCTCAAGTGGATGAACCTGGTTCAACAAGACAGTGTTTTTCTTTTCAGATTCGGTGACTCTGATTTCCAGGTTCATGCACTTTGCTTTTAGCATTGCACATTCTTTAGATAGTTGATCTTTCTCTTTGGTTGTTTCCCCAGAATCATCTATGAAATTAAGTAGAAACTCAGAGAGTTTTTCCTTAGATAGGAACTTTATTTTGTTTTTAAGATGGGAGATACTTACCTCTGGTTCTTCAGGTGATTCCTCATCAGATTCTCCAATTGCCATGAGCACCTGATCTTCAGTCTCCCCATCTTCTGATTCTTCATCTGAACTTTCCCCCCAAGCAGCAACCATAGATTTTGTTGTGGGTTTCTTGGGTTGGACATGTTCCTTCTTCCTGTTCCTTCTTTCATATCTCTCCTTTTTCCATTCTACTTCCTACTGAGGACAGTTTTTGATGAGATGGTCAGTCTTACCACATTTGTAGCATCCCTCGTTGGTTTGGTCTTTCTTGAGCTTTTGCTTTGTTGTAGTTTCCTCCTCTAGAGATGCCCTTCTTCCTCATGAGAAAGTTTCTGAATTATTTGGTAATCATGGCCATCTCATATTCCTTTAGATCTGCTCCCTCATTGATTCTTAGTGCTAGACTCCTCTCCTTCTTTGGACCATCCATCTTCATTGTCTGCCTTTTGAGTTCATAGGCAGTGAGGTTTCCAATCATATCATCCAATCTCAGGGTTGCCATATTTTTGGATTCCTGGATAACAGTGGTTTTGCTTTCCCAGGAAATAGGCAAGACCCTTGTCAGGATCTTCTCAACCCTGTCCTCTTCAAGAATGACTCTTCCAAGAGACTTCAGTTCATTAGTCAAGGTTGTGACCCTTGTGTACATCTCTTGGATAGTCTTTCCTTCTTTCATAGTGAAGTTTTCATACTGAGAGTATAGTAGAGTACCTCTTGAACTGTTGACCTGAGGTGTTCCTTCATGGTCTACTTGCAAGTATCCCATATCTCTTTGGCAGTGGTGAACCTTTGGATTCTGCTGTACTCGTCTGGACCTAGTCCACACACTAGCCACTTTTTGGCTTTTGCATTCTTCTCCCATTTCTCATATCCTCAACAGTGTAGTCAGCTCTAGTCTTTGGTACATCTATACCTTCAGCAGTCTTCATCATGGTAGCTATAGGACCATTAGTGACTATGTCTCAGAGTTCATAGTCTTCTCCAATCAGGTGGTCCTTCATCCTGTTCTTCCACCAAGAGTAATACTGGCCATTGAGAGTGGTGGCCATGCAGTTGATTGACCCTCCCAGTTTCCAGGTGGTGCACTCATCTTTATCTTCTCCAAGGTGTTAGCCTTTCAAGGATAACCTGCTCTGATACCAATTGATGTTTTATACGTCAATACCACACAAGAAGATAGTTTACTTTGTGTGGTATCCAATTTTTCGAGTGATGTCTCTCTAGAAGAACCTGCTTCTTCTTGGTGTTCCATCTTCTACTGTTGCGGAATAATAAAAGCATTAAAGTAAAAACACAGAGATTTTTACGTGGAAAACACCTGGCTCAAAAGGTGAAAAAACCACGACCTACTCCTCAGTAGGATTTGCTCAAACTCTTCACTAAAACTCTGAGCCAAACGGACTTACAAAATAAACTCTTTTGTAATCCTAGGACTAACTCTAATCCCTTCGTAGTAATTAGCCTCTAGCTAATTTTTACAAGATTCAAGTTAACTCTAACTTGGACAATGTGTACCTATTACAATTACTTCTATGAAAGCTGAAAAGATACAATATTAAATCTCCTACTACAACCAACTAAACTCAATGACAAACAGATGGAACTGGTTCTTCTAGTTGATTTGTAGCCTTTGTATCGCACAGTAATTCTGCTTGCAAAATCTATGGGATTTTTTCTTTCAATTCTTGATAAATTTATGCTTTTGTGCGTTGGTGATTCAAGCAAGAATACTTCAATTATTTATAGAGTCAGTTGTTGAGTTTGTCGTACAGTTCTGGTACAACTCTTCCTGGGAGAAAGAGTTCGTATTAAACTCAACCTCCTTCCTTCGTTATTGTCCTTGATAAATTCAACTTCTATTCTCTTATCAATTTCCAACCTTTTCGCATTAGGAGACACTCTCTTTGTTCATTGATACTTCACAATCGCATTCATCTCCTATGCATATACGGTTCATGTGCCAACGCGTCAGGTCAAGTATGTGTGCTCTGATGGACCTGGTTCAACCGGTCAGACATTTGTCAATCTTCAAAACAATGCAGTCACTTTGGTCAACAAAAAGGTTTCCATCGGCAAAACACCGCCGTGTACGACTAAAACACTCAAGTATCTTAAAGGTATGCATTTTTATCGAGATTTCGAAGCCTAAACAACTTAGAGTTATTATCGAAATCGGGCCTCACTCCGGCTTCCGGATAACGGGTACTCTAGATTATGTCCAATTTTATGCTAAGGCATTAATGATGATCTTCAAATAAAATATTGCAAACAGATACTGAAAAATAAAAGGGAAATTTTATATAGCCCAAAAATATTTACAAAGGAATGATAAATCGACCTCAAAATAAACAAAAAATAAATATGCAAAAGAAAACAAAAGAGAAGAAGCTAAGCCATCTCCGCCTAATCTTCACCAGAGCCCGACTCAACACCGGAACATTCGGGCTCATATAGATCCTTTTCCTCGTCCTCAAGCCTCTTGGATTCTTCAATATCGGCCGACGGAACAACCCCGGTCATGAATCTCCTCGAGGTTCTCCCTCCGGGACAATCACTTTACATACTCGACCTTTGTTATTAAGCGGGCCTCGACTATTCCACATCGATTTTGTATTGGCCAGTATTTCCTCAACCTTAGAGGAATTAATCGAGGTTGCTTATAACTTGGACTTCAGTGCAGTATATTCCCAGTCGAGGTCGTCCTGTTGTGAGACGGCTGAATCCAATTGTGCCCCGAAGCTCGTCATTTAGCCTAGATCACTTGTCGGCCTTATCCTTCGCCACCCAGAGCTGGTTCTTGACCGAAGCCAACTCCTCTTTTGTAGCCTCATTGTTTGAGGCCATAAGGTCCATCCTGCTCCGCAACGTCTCGGCCGAAGTTTAGAGCTCGTTCATCTCGACTCGGAGCTGGTCAATCGGGTCTATCTTCTCTTGGACCTGTGAGGTTGCATCGTTAGTCACTACTCATAACCTCTCATTTCTTATCTCAAATATCCTTTCCTTCTTGATCTGTTCGACATGCTCCCGTTTCACGGACAAAGACCCCCTTTGAGCTTTTTCCAGCTCAGCTCGTAGAATAGGGAGATTCTTAAGGGCCTCATCTTTTTGCTTGCTGAGAACCCTGTACATGTCCTTCTGCGGGACTTTCTCCTTGAGGTCGAACTCGAGTTGGATGACTTCCATCCGAGATCGATGGAAACTTTCATGGTGGAGTAATGAAGACTGAAAAACAAATTGATAAGATCATGAGGATACGTTGAAGTTAAATAAGATGCACGAATGGCACAAGGAAAGGGAAACTTACCCGGTTCAGTGCATATTATGCCTCGTTGAAGAGGCTCGGTGTGCTCACCTCGTTCATCTTCGACTGGTCCTCTTCGGTCACCAGGCAACAAAGATAGTTGTCCATGCCCACCGGAGCAGACAGAACCACGGTGTCTGCCGGGATAGTAAACACGACCGTTCTTTTACGATCATGATCCACGCTCGAAGCAGGGAACTGTTTCACCAGCTTCGGGCTAGAGCTTGGATCGCATGCTCCCGAAAACATATCCTTTTTCAGGATCTCCAGATAACCAAACCTGGAATGATCCTCCAATGTGCCCATGTCCACACCGTCAAAGATCATGTTGAAGGCCTCGCCTGCGGTCCGTGCCGTCTCATTTGGCTTCTTCTTAGCGGACTGATCCTCGTCAAATAAGGACTCTATATGGGATGATGATTCCGCAATGTCAATGACATTGAGTAAGATATGGATCGAGGCTGGCAGGGGTGATTTTTTCGAGTAAAAACCAAAGATCTCATTCCCTCCGAATTCTTGTCGTTCCCTAAAAAGTGGAACTTAGCCCGTAAGTTCATTTCCATTTTCTGTGGTTGATGGTAAATCCAGGTGCTTCAGTGTTGTTGAAAAAATGGCGGAGGAGGATTATGATCCTCTAAAAGGACGGGTGAATCTGCCCGAGGCAGACCTCATACCTTTTGCAAAGTTAAGTATTATGGGATCCACCAGGACATGTGTGAAGGGGTAAGTGTAAACACTTAGATACCCCTCCACATGAGTGGTAATGTCCTCATCGGGACCAGGGACGACCACTTATTTGCCCTCCCAATTGAAATCCTCTCGAACTATAGGGAGCGTATCCTCGGTAATGGAGTATATGTACCTCCATACCCCCTCGGCTCGGTCCTGTTGACTGGAGGTTTTTTCGACCTTCAATTCGTTTTTAATGTAGCAACCTCCGGGGATGAAGTTCTTCAGGGGAGGTTCTAGGGCCACTTCAGGTACGACCACCTCAGCATCCGTGATCGGGTTGGAAGTTAAAGGGACGGTCTATTGAGGCACAGATTTCAAAATCTTCGCCATCGAATTCTGGGAAATATGAGGATTTGAAGGTGTGGATGAAGAATTGAATATGAGGATAAAGGTTTGAAGGACAAATTTGAAGATGGAATATGAAGATTTGAAGATGAATAAAGATATATAGAACAATGTTTGAAGAATTGCAGGGGTTAAGAATAAATGAAAAGTTCGGGGGTAAACTAAGGAGCTCTGGAATCGGAAAGTAAAAAGGTGAAAAAGGACCGAAGCTTTTATAGAGAAGGGGTAATCAATGCGTGACATTTCACATTCGAGGACGGTCAACCGACTGCTGACACGTGTCCGAAGTCAGAACGTCGTGACTGATGTGACGTTTCACTAACTTGTCAACTCGATTATAGTGTACGAGTCAATTCATCACTTTTCGTTGCTTCGATAAGTCGCTCTACGAAAAGCGAGGGTACTATTAGTGTACGGGTAAAATCGGGGGAAAAGTTTTCTCCGATTCCCCAATAAGGAAATGATAGGGAAGCATGGTTCGACGCGACTACATGCAAGGTCGAAGGACCGCTCGTATCGGAACCTGGGAGGAGTGAACGATGTCTCTGGGATCGGGCACGGTAAAATAACGGACCCAGACCAAGTAAAGTTTATAGACCACAAGAAAATGAGGATTGGTTATGCATGACAAGTAGGGAACGTTAATATTCGCCCTTAACCGGATATTACGGTGCAAATCTCGTTCGATATCAACTACGGATCGACATTTATCAAAAAAATAAGATTTTTACCTTATTTAGACTTGTACTAGGACTGAAATTCCCCTATTATATAAAGGAGAAAGTTTTTATTTTGACATATTGTTGACACACAAATCAAAGCAATAAAAGTTTATTTTTGTCTTCCAGTAATTATTCAAAGTGTTCTTTGTTATTCTCTTCTTTAATCGCAACCGAGCCTATATCAAGGGTCCAATCGAGGCCGAATTTCAGCGTTCAACTTAAGATCAGGCTTGATCATCACATTATAATTGGTTTAATTGTTCACTGTATCTTTTACTTAGTTACTTGCTGTTCTTAGATCATTCACATTGAATTTAATCACATTTCCTTTAAATCGCGTACAAATTTAATTGTTACTCATTTTTTAGGGTAAACAGTGAGATCCAAAATTTAACCTTCAAATTTTTTATTATTGTTTAAAATTATCCTCCATGGTGGAGATCCTTTAGAAATTAAGGGCAAAAATAAAACTTTTTCGTAACGACGGGATAATATCAAACCAAAAGTTTAATAGGAAATGTTGCTCAATTTCGAATAATATACACAAATTTTGATCCTTTTTCTAAAAAGAAATTTGACTACTCATTTTAAAACTAGCATCGACGACATATAGTATATTCTTTTGGAAGGATGGGCAGTAAACAAAGGCTATATGGCCAGATTTTAAGACAAAGATTAGTTCATTACGGTCACTATATTTATGACAATACTTGCGTTTTGATTTAATATGAATATACATTTTAAAATTTTAAAAATATATGTAGATTAAGCCTGTACGTTGCCTTCCACAAGTTGCAAAACTTTTATTTACGTAGTTTTATTCAAAACACATGATTTCGTCATAGTTCTAATGATTGGAATGCCGATAAGAAAATAACGTAGTTCCCGTGATCAAGATTCATAGATTAATTAATCTTTTAAATATAAAATTAAGATTCCATTTATATACACTTAACATACTGTTGGTCTGAAGTTTCACATCAAATAACTAAGTAGTCTTTGTTTTATTACGCAAATTTCGATGTTGTGCATTAATCTTTTACTATAATATATAGCTATCTCCATGACTCCATCTGAGTATTTCGAGGATTATATAGTGTAAGGGACATTGACATGTCTATAGAAATTAATTATTAATGTTGCAAAATACAAATTTTTAATCTGCCATCTACCCCAGTAAAATTCTTACTCCCTCCATTCACTTTTACTTGGCATGTTTTGACTTTTCACTTTAATCTGTCATCCATTCACATAATAAATAAAGTGTATAATTTATCATGATATTCATATTAATTAATGTATATTTTATTTAATTTAAAATAAATAATAAATACCGCAAGTATAGCAGAATTTTTTTTTTATTTTCCCTTAATATTATGCGTAAAGTGATAAGTAATAATAATTTTTTTTTTAATATACATAGCAAGTATTATTATCTTAGTTTGGAGAGTGCAATTAATGAGATAATTTGAATCTACCTTAACAAGAGGTATCGAGAACAAATCATTGTCCTTTTCACACGTGTCTACCAGTCCCTGAATTGTCAGTCCCCATTCTGAATTCTCACCTCACTCTAAGAGTAGAAATTTAAATTTTTAAGATTATAAATTTATAATTATTATTTACTCTTATTTTAATAAATTTTTATTCCGCATAAAAATTTATGAATTCAATTGAACTCGTCACCTTAATCCTACATACGCCTAACCAAAAGCGGGGCCATCTTATAGCCAAAGGGTGTCGCCTTCACCGAAAAAATATACCATGTAGGTAAGTGAATTTTTTTTTTTATTTAGGAATATTACTATATGCTGATAGCGGGTGTCCAGTGCACCGTCCTGTCTTTTTATATTAATATTTATTTGTTTTTATTTATTATTACCCTTAATAAAAGTCTTGGGCTAGTCATTGTGTCAGCACTATCAGCGGTAACATAATTTCCACTTTTCATGCAAAACATTCACTTTTCGAGCCGACGATATTTATAGGAGTACTGTTTTGTATTGAATAAAAAAAAATCTTATCTCTGTAGCCAAATAATGCCATTTTGCATTGAAAGAATTTATATAAGCTTCATCCTCAGTGATAATGCTAACTGCTTAAAGCTTCATCATTTACGGAGAATGATGAACAACACGACGATATTACAACGTCATTATTAATTATCACAAAACAAATCTTAACGTTAACAGTGTACAGGTGTCGTGTCGTCTCCGGCCTATAATAACTTCATCCTCTTCTCTATATTTTGATTCCCTTTTCAGTTTTCATATTAATTCTTTTAAGCTAATATATACTACCTGAAAAGTGCCTGCTTTTAGTTTTCTTTTTTTCTGCAAGTAAGAAAGAATTTTGATTAAAAGCTTAGTCTGAAGCAACCGTAAAAGCTGCAAAAGCAAAACCCCAAAAAAACTCTGCTTCTAAGAAACAACTTTAATACTTGCATTGTTAGTATAAATATTAGGAGTTTGGTTCCGGTGATAAATGAGTTGATCGGAAAATCAATAATTTGGTCGGAAAATCAAGAATGACGGGTTTATCAGTAATGCTAGTGTTTGGAGTGGTTTTCATTCATTGTTTGGTGATGACGTCATTTGCCGCTAATGTGACGTATGATCACCGGGCACTGGTCATCGACGGCCAGCGTAAAGTTCTGATCTCCGGCTCTATACATTACCCTCGCAGTACTCCTGATGTGAGCCTTTCTAGCTACTTTTTCTCTCTTCTATATGTGTGTGTATTTTAGTTTTCATGTATTCTTTGTGTTTGGAGAGAGTTGCTTTTTCTCCAATTTGCATTTTTTTTCTTAAAAAAGATTATTCTTTTTCTTAAAAAGATTTATTTTTTATTTTGAAATAATATGCAGATGTGGCCAGACCTTATACAGAAATCTAAAGATGGAGGTTTGGATGTAATAGAGACATATGTTTTCTGGAACATACATGAACCTGTTAGAAATCAGGTAATTTAATTTCAGCTTTAGTGTTTTTTTTTTTTTGTTTGCTATTCTTTGCTTCAGTATGTACTAACAAGGAAAGAATGAAAGTTCCTACCTTTTTACTGTTTCTTTATCTTGAGTGCCAAGTACTTGATTTCGTTGAATAAATAAAGTAGTGAATTGTTTTCCTCAGGTTTCTTTTCATTTTAATAAATTTAGAAATCTTGAACAAAATAATATCTATGTTGCTCGAACTCTGCAACAATATTGTCGAACCCGTTGGGGTCCTTCCAGAAATGCACTACTTTTGTAGGATCCGACACGTATACCGCTATATTTTTGAAAGGTCCGAGCAACATAAGACAAAATTGATTGAAAACTTGAGAATTCCATTTTGAGTATCAAGGGGTGTAGCCTAAAGATTTTCCATTTGAAGAAAAGAACATAAAAGGATGGAAAATGAAAGAACTGATAAGATGAGCAAATTTGCAGTATGATTTTGAAGGAAGGAAAGATTTGGTTAAATTTGTGAAGTTGGTGGGTAAAGCTGGATTATATGCTCATATAAGGATTGGGCCTTATGTTTGTGCAGAATGGAACTATGGGTAACTACTCTTTTTTTTCTATTTTTCAAATCAATGATTGCATTTTTTGTAATTTATTGATTTTGCCTTTTTGTTCTACCTTTACTGATAATCAGTGGTTTTAATCTATTTTGAGACAGTGGGTTTCCTCTTTGGTTGCATTTTATTCCTGGAGTTGAATTTCGAACTGACAATGAACCGTTCAAGGTTTTCCCTTGTACCTATTAATTAATTTCCCTGGGATACTGGTTTGCTAAATTCATTAACATGAAGGCTTCCTGTTGCAGGCAGAAATGAAGCGATTCACGGCCAAAATAGTTGACATGATCAAGCAAGAAAATCTTTATGCATCCCAAGGGGGGGCGGTTATCTTGTCTCAGGTTAGTTTACCATAGTGATTCAGTACACTTCGGAGTACTAAGAAATGATTCGATATTGGTTGCTCTTTGTTATTGTGTGAGTAAAGATGTTTCATGAACCAAGCAGATAGAAAATGAATATGGCAATGGCGATATTGAGTCTCGTTATGGTCCTCGTGCCAAACCTTATGTCAACTGGGCAGCAAAAATGGCTACATCGTTGGATACAGGAGTGCCATGGGTTATGTGCCAGCAACCAGATGCTCCTGATCCCATAGTGAGTTTCCCGTCTTTCACCTTGTAGTTTATTCATAGAAAAAGCACCTTGAGAACCTTTGACGGACTACCAAATAATTTTGAGAATTTGCACAGATTGCCAATAAGGTAAATTAACTTTGTGCATGCTTTGATAATGACAGATAAACACTTGCAATGGATTTTATTGTGACCAATTCAAGCAGAATTCTGATAAGACACCCAAGATGTGGACGGAGAATTGGACTGGATGGTAAGGCATTTGGTTTTTTAGTCCTTTAATATGCAGGCCCAGTACTTGCTGATACTAATTTAAAATGTATCTGAAATTGCCCTTACTGAGTGAGACCTCTCTTTTTGAATTGTTTTGAACATTAGGTTTCTTTCTTTTGGTGGTGCTGTCCCTTATAGACCTGTGGAAGACATTGCTTTTGCCGTGGCTCGATTTTTCCAGAGAGGTGGAACCTTTCAGAATTATTACATGGTATCAGTTTCTAATCAAGTGGCTCCAGCTTCTTGATCTGTAGCACTTTGCTGCAACGATAGCTGAACTAAATCTTAAAATGATATTTGTTGCCATTGAACAGTACCACGGCGGAACTAACTTTGGCCGGACCAGTGGTGGACCTTTTATTTCAACTAGCTATGACTATGATGCTCCTTTAGATGAGTACGGTATGTTTCCTCTCTCTCTTGATGGCTTATCACTTCACTTGCATATGTTCAAGTGTATTCTCCGTCGCTTATATCACGATGTCAGACCATTCCATTCATTTATTTTGACACATAGCTAAGGTAAAGATTCATTGAGAAATGCAGGCCTTATAAGACAACCAAAGTGGGGTCACTTGAAAGATCTCCACAAAGCCATAAAGCTGTGTGAGGCTGCAATGGTGGCGACTGATCCAACTATCTCTTCTCCAGGATCTAACATAGAGGTATATTCAGAATGAGTTGTACAGATAACATTACATTTTCAGGAGAGCTTCACATTATATTTTTACGAACTTCTCCTCTTTCAGATCAGTGTTTATAAAACTGGATCAGTGTGTGCTGCATTTCTTGCCAATGTGGGTACACAGTCTGATGCAGCCGTGACGTTCAATGGAAATTCATATCATTTGCCTCCGTGGTCTGTGAGCATCTTACCCGACTGCAAGAATGTGGCATTTAGTACTGCAAAGGTTTTGCTCATAATCTTTTCCACTTTGAAACTTTGAACTCTTAGCTATGTGCTTATTGCCAGTCAATCTGCTACCATGAGTTGTCTTCTTTGCTTCTCGATTTCTTATTGGTGTCCACATGTGAAAGTTGGTAAAGTCGCACTTCCCTTCAATTTCTTTCGATATGTTAAAATTAAAGCAAGTACATTCTTTCCTTCCACGTCCTATTGTGAAGTCTTTGTATTCTTTCATTTACTCTTTTCTTTTTAACAGGATATATTAAGGAATTAGAGTGCTTTCCCTCTTAAAAATCTTTGACACACATCTTGAATTAAATGAAAAACCATATCTGTTTACGGTTAGTAATAAGTTGATTGTATTAGGAATTGACTCTGTGCGGCATTAAGTGGGAAGAGCAAAAGCATAAGACCTTTATCATTATTCAATCAAATAAAGTGTCCTCTGTAAATCTGCAACTCATATGCTACTAATGAGACCTGGTTAATCTCTCAAATGACAAAGAGAAAAATGATACGACGATTATTTGTACAAACTATCTCATTGATAGGGGGAATTCGAGTTAGAGAATTACATTTACATGTGCTCTTCTAAGCTGATGGTTTTACAATTCTTGGTGACAGATTAACTCGATGTCCACAATCTCAAAGTTTGTTACTCGGTCTATGGAAGCTGACGGTTCTGGCGCATCCTTGTCAGGTTGGACTTCAGTTAATGAGCCTGTAGGTATCTCAAGTGATAACGCGTTCACAAAAATGGGTTTGATGGAGCAGATAAATACTACAGCCGATAAAAGTGATTATCTTTGGTACTCTCTGAGGTAAAAGCAGATAAATATTACAGCTAATTACATCAGATCCACTTTCTTAGTTTCTAATCAGTAGCATTTCTAGAGAATATCTGGTGTTCTTTGTTTGCACGCACGATTGTGATCTGCTCTGAAGTTCGTCATTCTTAAATCATTTCCAACTCTTCTTCCAGTGTTAATGTAAAAAATGATGAGCCTTTCCTTCAAGATGGATCTCAAACGGTGCTTCACGTGGAATCACTTGGCCATGTTCTTCATGCTTTCATTAATGGAAAGTTATCAGGTAATAAGAATGAATGATGTTTGATGAAGATGTACTAGTTACCTAAAACAAAGGAAAGATACTGTAATGAGCTATTTTTATGGACTGATATATGGAGTTCCATACATCCATAAAGAAGCTATTTTAAGTTTGCTGTAACGATTTATAGTAGATTATTCAAGGTACCAAAGTAAAAGATTTGCTGAAGCATATTAGGCGGTGATATCGTATTTAGCATGTGGTTTGTTGAACGTGGCAGATGAGTCGTCCTTGTTGCTACTATAGATAGTGGATAGACACTATAAAAGATTTTCACTGCCCTTACTGTAGGTTTTACTTGACCAAGTTGTTTTACAATGCTGAACATTTTGCATGCACTTTCTGATTATTTGTAGGGAGTGGAAAAGGCAACAGTGGCAATTCTAGAGTTACAATTGATGTTCCTGTCACCCTTGCACCTGGAGAAAACAAAATCGACCTGTTGAGTGTGACTGTGGGTCTTCAGGTGTGAATTTTGGTTTCTCCAATCAGATTGAGTGGAAGATTTGTTATCCGCTACATTTTATCTACTATTTCGTCCATGATTATTCTATGAATGACTTCACATTGTCGTATGTTCCATTTTAGAAGCATGATCTAATACACACCTGGTATTTGACTCCAGAACTATGGAGCATTCTTTGATCTTAAGGGAGCAGGTATTACCGGTCCTGTGCAATTGAAAGGTTTCAAAAATGGCTCTACTATTGATCTTTCGTCAAAGCAGTGGACATATCAGGTTGAGTTAACTTTCTAAATACCTTAAGATAGGCTCAATAGTATGTTTTCGACAAATCTCTGGTACCATTAGGTTTTGATTCTGAAGGATAATTGCATTGACTTTGCGTGTCATGTTGTACTGTGTTGGTCAGGTTGGATTGAAAGGAGAAGAACTGGGCTTATCTGATGGAAGTTCTTCCCTTTGGAAGTCACAATCTGCATTGCCTACAAACCAACCATTAATATGGTACAAGGTAATATTGTCTTTTATGTGTTTCAGTATTATGCAATTTAAGGATAAATGTGAACATTTGCTTAGGCACATCGGGTATGTAACCTTGTTGGAAGATTTGATTTGATGGACTGATCTGATGTGTTTTTCAGATATTTGATAAATAAATTCTGTAAGAGTCCGAAGTTGACTCGAACCTCATAGCATTTACTAATAGGAAATATTTGCAACTCCTAAAGATTACGATTTATTATAGAGAGCTAATATTGATGAAATCAAATCAAAAGAACACATCATGGAGCAATATTACCAAAATAATCATGTCATTAGCTCGTATATGCTGTTTGAAAGTAGGTTGACAATACAGTTAAAAAAAATACTTCCGATCATGGACCTTCTTCCTCCAGATTGAATTGGTGATCTGGGTGTCTGTTGTATTTCCTGCCTGAAGTTTCTACAGCTCATGCTACAAAGAATAATATGATCAACTAAAAACACAATGAACCAAATGTTCGTTATGGTTTCATGCATATGTATGTTAGTACGTGTATGTTTGTACTATTGATGTAGTTCTAAATAACCAATGGGGATGAACACGTAACCAATTTCAATTAGAGAATAAAAAGGAAAAGAGAGAGAGGGGACGAGTATCGGCATAGAAAAAAGAGCAAATGAGCATATATATTAGGATATTTCTATATTTGTAGACAGACAAAGGAACTTTTGCAAATGTAAATTTTCATCTTTAGCTAGAATTAAATATAAAATAACTGGCTATTCATTCATGACCGTTGTTCCTGTACATTAGCAATATGCCTCTTATGTGGTCTACTGTACAACAATAAGTGATAATGTCATTTCACAACCTATGACTAATAGGATCTTGTTTGAAAGGACTAGTATGTCTTATTCTTTGTCGTTCCATATACTCATGCTTGTAATTATCCTAATTTGTGTTACACTTGTCCAAATCTTTTGATAGTGATGCCTAAACCAAGACTTTTTCGTTCATTTAGGCAAGTTTTGATGCCCCTGCTGGTGACACCCCACTTTCACTGGATTTTACCGGAATGGGAAAGGGTGAGGCATGGGTGAATGGGCAAAGCATCGGTCGATTTTGGCCTACCTATACTGCATCAAATGGAGGTTGTACTGACTCCTGCAATTATAGAGGATCTTACAATTCTAACAAATGTCTCAAAAATTGTGGAAAACCATCACAGCTGCTGTAAGTCTTTAGTATTATTTTAAACTTTAAGTTAAAAGTTTGCAGCGATGGTATCTAGTGGAATATCAATTCTAGTTAAGCAATCTTGAAATGAAACTTTTGCAGATACCATCTTCCTCGTTCATGGCTGCAATCCAGTGGAAATGTCATAGTGTTGTTTGAGGAAATGGGCGGGAATCCAACAAAGCTATCTTTTGCAACAAGAGAGACAAGTAGTATATGCTCACGAGTTTCAGAGGCGCATCCACTTCCTATTGACAAGTGGACGTCGGATGACGATGCACGAAAGAAAGCAGGGCCAACTCTGTCTCTTGAGTGTCCTCGTCCTGATCAAGTCATTTCTTCAATCAAATTTGCAAGCTTTGGCACTCCTCATGGTGCATGTGGAAGCTTTAGCCACGGTCGATGCACGAGCAGCAATGCTCTTTCCCATGTAAAGAAGGTTAGATCCAGATTATTTTACAAAATAGACTGGTTAAACCCCCACCCCTTCTTTTTTCCTCCATGTAAAATATTTCTCTGACCAAATTTTAATTGCAACGTCTTTACAGGCTTGCATTGGATCGAAACGCTGTAGTCTTGGAGTTTCAATAGATGTATTTGGTGACCCATGTATAGGAGTCACAAAAAGTTTAGCTGTAGAAGCTTCCTGTTCGTGATGCATTAAAGAACGGTTGGACCAGGCAAAAGCCTCTTACTAAAGTAAGTGTAGAAGTGGTATAAGGTCAGATAAACTACAATAAACTTCAACTTCAGGAAGATATTTTATGGTCCCTATACTTCTTAGAGAAAAAGAGCACTTTGTTTTCTCTTGCCGATTTGATGATATTATGAAAAGAAGAAGAAAAAAAAAAGATTTGCCTCGATAACTTTTACAAGTCTAAAAATATTGCCTCATTGATATTTCTATCAAGCAGAATATACGACATTCATAGATTGATATATCATCATTCATCGTAAACTCAGAAAATTTCTCTGTGATTTCCACATTCTTTATTCACATATCCTTGGTAACATATCCAAATACAATGAGATTTATAGCAATAATTTAGTTAACATAAAATAAACAAAAACTATTGACTGAACGAAGTCCAGTACTACACTCATTCGTTAATATCTTCATCAAGATCATTATCATATTGAGGCAACACTGGCAGATCTTTGGAACCTGCATTTTTTGCAGAGAGCTGAATGCAGTGCCGGTGTCTGATATTTGTCTTCCCCACCCATGATTGGCATTGGTACGCCTCGCTTGACTGGACTTACATAACCTGGCTGGTAAGTCTTGCCAAGAATTCCTTCAACATCTTTGGATAGATTGAAAAACTTAAATTGTGTCTCTAGGTGAGCAAAAGTATCATCTGCTGGTATTTGATAGTTATGAACCTTATTTTCATTCTCTCCTATTGGCACTACCTTCACATCCAATTGCAACAGTCCGGAAACTGTGACCCTCACACTGTTAACATCATCTGTCCTTTCAACTATCACTGCTCTTTCAGCAGTTTTAACACTCCATTCAGCATCTCCATCTGTCGGGACATTAATTGTCTCACCGTTCCAATGCACGATAAGAGCATCAATCTCGTCATCCCAGTGTGACACTTTCTTTGCTCCTAGGACTAGTGTATGGGTGTCAAACATGACTGACAATGCTTGAACCCATGTAAAGTCGCGCTTCCTTCCCTCTGGTCGAATCCCAATTAGGTGTGCGTTAATGTGGAGGTTGTCATCTGAGACAATGGCAAAGTCAGTATCCTTTGCTCCATGGAAGTAGAACATCACCCCGTCGCCACCCACAAATCTTGGATCATAGCATAGAGCACCATAACCATCACACCTAGGTAGTCTCCCTGTCAAAAGAAGGAAAAAAGGAGCAAAACTTTGAGTTCATTTAGAGGTACAAGAAAATAGTGTCATACTACAGTGTACTACTTTTGTTTCATAAGTTTATTTAGATCATGCATTGACGGTGTAAAATGTTTATACACAATCATGTCACTTATAAGGTAATGACAGGTGAATCTTTACGATAAGCATTAACTGATAACCTAGTAAAACTGATAACTAACATGTTGTCACAGGTTAAGATTCACTGATAGTGTAAAAGATCATTATATTGTCAGCTTGTAAAACTTAAATCCATATATATATATATATATATATATATATATATGTGTGTGTGTGTGTGTGTGTGCGCGTGATCAATGCAAGAGGTGTAATAGTAAATGAGCATGCTTACACTTGCAAGTTGTTTCACACTTGCTGGTGCAATCAATATAGCATCCTTTCTGCTTCTTGTTCTGTTTAGGCTTCCTCTGGGGGCACTCTGTTGGGCAGTTGAGGGTTCTGTAGTAGCAAACTCCTGGAACGGTGCAGAACGCTCGCTCTTGTCCTGTACCTGGCAATGGATCCAACACAACATAACCAGGATTTTCAGTGACTGCATTTTCCTGCGTGCCATCGCCTTCGGTTTGAGCAATGGTGGCTTGTGAAAAGATGGATAAGAGGAGGAGAGCTACTATTAGGCACAAGTTTCTCCTGTCCATCTTTACTACTACTCAAGCTGGAGATGACAAATGTTTTTCTTTCTTTCTTCTTATGTCTTTAGACTGAAGTAGTAATTATGGTAGGAACAGGAGTTGATGGGGTTGATATATATAAGTGTGGAAATTGGACTTGGGACTTGGAGTTCGGCTTAATTCATGGGGTTTTTGCTTCTTTCACGTGATAAAACAACTAATGTTGCACAATATGCAATGGGCTATGAGTTTGACTAAATAAATAATAAAACAAGGAAAATAATTTCGGCATAAAATTTCACATAACTAATATGATTTGTATTATTATTATTAATCCAATAAGAATCTCCACATTATCATTCACCACATTATATTCCCTATATTATTATTTATAGCATAACAGTCAAATTTCTATACAACTAGTCTGTGCATCCCTAATGATTTGTGATATATAGAACTATAGATAAAAAGGCAGTCATGTGCATCAAGTATCCCGCATTCACGCAGGATCGAGGGCCATATTTCAAGGTGTGTGATGTAGACAGTCTATCCTAATGCAAGCATTAGTGGCTGCTTCCACGGCTCGAACCATGACATATAGATCACATGGAGACAATTTTACCGTTGCTTCAAAGGCTCCACTTCATATATTGAACTAAAGATCCAAAAAAAATCCTTACATTTGCAAATCTTTTACGTTACAATCTTTGCATTAACTAATCCGTACCAGTTTTTTAAAAAGCATTTTCGGGGCGAGCCCTTGGGCAAGGCGCACCAAAAAGGACCCGAGGCGATATTATGAGATTAAAGTCTTAAGAGGCGTACGCCCAACAATTCGAGGCGTACGCCCGGGCGTTTGAGGTGCATTTTTGTAGTGCAGCATAAGCCCCGGAGATTTTTTCAAATTAAAACAAAATTTGCTTAATAATTCCTTCATATAATACCCAAATTCCCAAAAGTCAGCTTATAATTACTCAAAAATATTAAAAAAGAACTGAAATATTAAATTTAAAAGTCAAGACCTTTTTTATTGATAGAAGCCCTAATTTATGGTCTTTCCTAATTCTTTATCTTGTCTGCTAGTCTGCTACTATCTCCCAAAAGCAATGAATAATTTTTTTTTTTTTTTGAAAATACAAAGAGAACTCCATTTTCCATCATATCAGCAAGTTCAAAGTTCAAATTGCAGGTTCGTCATCCTTTTTGTTCCTCTATGTCGAAAATTTTATTCTTTTCAACTCAAGTTAATTGTGCTTGTAAATAACGTATAATGGATTGTTTTGACTAATTTTTTGTGTGGATGAAGCACATCAATATATGTTTTTCACATGTTTATAGTTTTCTTCATTTTTATGCAACTTTACCTATTCACAAATATTTATTGTAATTATATTATTTTATGAAATATTAAAAATTAAATACTCAATACTCACTGTGCCTCGGAGAGCATATGTAAAACGCCTCGCCTTATGCCCGCACCTTTTAAAACATTGTTCCCTACCTTACTTGTCTCTAAACCGAATTGCGTAGGACTCTGATATATCAGAGTAGAAAACGAGTAAAGTGTAAAGAATTAATTTGAAGACAAATCTTTGATAATAGAAACATTCTGAAAAGATGAGCGTACGAGTGCATGGGCGGCACTTGCTTAATATACAATAGTAATTGTATCCCTTTCTACTTTAATTTAAGGTACAACTGTTAGTTGTTACATTAAATTTCAATTTGAAATTTATGATACAATGATTCATAATTACAATCTTAATTTTATCTCATTGTTTCACAAAGGAATTATTAGTAATTAGTCCTGATTTTAAAAGTTTGCCACCCTTTTAATGAATTTCTAATTCGTCAAATATGTTTCTGTTTTCCTCCATTAAGAAGGCATTTACAAATTAAATTCCTTGTTAGGCTTATAGTATCGACATTACGGATGTGTTTGGTACGGAGGAAAATGTTATCTTTGGAAAATATTTTCTTGAAAAATAAGTGATGTCTTGCTTATTTTCTCGTGTTTGGTTATATAATTTAGATAAACACTATGAGAGACAAAATAGATAAGAGCGGGAGAGGGTGGTAGGTCGGGGTATAGGGTCGGGGATGCGGGTAGGTGGGAACAGGGGCGTACGCAGGATTTTTCATAAGCGGTGTCGACATTTAAAGAAATGAACAAACAAAATATATATCAGCGTAACAATACACATTAAAAATAATAAATTCGAATCTTATTAAAAAAATAAATCAAGTATGTTACTACAACTCCTCTCGACAGATTTTTATATATTTGAAATATATTCAGAATATATTTACTAGAAATAATACTAAATATTACTTTTTCTATATATAACACTAAATAATCATTTAAAAATTCTGTCATTATTTGACTTGCAAATCGGTTTGTACTAATTTCATCGCCGTCCAATATAAAGATAGAAAGAAAAAGAAATAGTAATGCGCCCCAAGAAATTTTCTTGAATGTCAAAAGGAGAAAAATAAATGCAACATAACTTCACATGGACGAAAGTCAAAGGCAGATTATTGTAGTACAAGTCACGCAGCATCAAATATTATTTTTACAGCATTGGATCTCAAAAATGCAAGAAGTAGTAGGACTGTACTTATTGAAGAATTAATAAACCTATTTTATGAAATTTATTAAAAAGTCTTAAAAATGAATTGAATAATTAGTAGAAAATAAGTATTACTTAAAGATTAGTTTTGAGATCTGAGAAGGCTGTGCTTTAGATCCTAAAAAACCTACCAAAGTCAGCAGCTTAATGCTTGTAAATTAGTAACATGGTTTATGCACTCCAACTTTGGCCTTCGTGCTGCTCACTCTTCCAATTAATGCTTTGCTTACTTTCAACTTCTTTCTTAATAAATTAAAAAAACTTCCCACTGTACTTCCACCCATGTGAATACTAATTGCTATAGTTGTAAGTGTTAAAAATGTGGGTGGAAAAGACACCAAGTGGCTACTTTCAAGTATGTTATTTAAAATTTGAGAAATTTTTACAAATCACTATTGTGTAGTGGTTATTGGTTAGTAATAACTATCATTTATTATATTATATTTTTAATTTTTTAGAGTGTATTCGATGTATTTAAGCTAATGTATTCATGAATACGGTAACAAAACTCGGCGTGAAACTGGGGAGTCAAGCTAGGCAATTATTGTATTCGACTGTATTCACGATATGTATTTGTGAATACAATAACGTAAATAGCGTAAACCGTGGTCTATTCAGCTGTTTTTAAACGGAAAGTTAATCAATTAACACATTTGACTCCTAATATAACTCAACTAACTCAATTATATCACCCAGAATCTGTATTTGACGCCGAATCTGCTGAATATTTTTTGCAGCCGAAAAATAAAACAAAATAGAGCAATCGCCGAGTTACTAATCCTTCTTTTTTCTGTTGCTATCATTCTTGGGTGTTTCTGTTTTCAACCAATAAAATTCGAGATTCATACAATTATATACAGAGATCGGTATAATTCGATTTTACATATGGCAAGTTTAATCGTGCTACTGCATCATTCTGGCTTGTGGAACAGTGAGAGTAACTATGTCGATTATTCGATTGAGAGGATACTGATAAAGGAGTATGCGTCGTACAATGATTTGGTTGCTTCAATTTCGAAACAACTCGGCGTAGATTTGTGCTCAAAGTTAATTAAAATTGAATACAAAGTAGATGAAAATTGTACTCCAATGGAAATACATAACTACATGGGTTACAAGGTGTAGGTAGAGTTGAAAAAAGTGAACAGAGAATTCGGGATGTATCCTTTGTGCATAACAATAATTGACAAAGAAGTTGTAGTTGGAGGTAGTTTAATTCAAGGCGACATTGTGCAAATTGACGAAGCAAATCAAATGTGTAATTTTGATACAGATGATACACTTGCTATTGAGTTTGTCAATTCAGGAGAACTAATTGAGGTGTTCGAACTGGACACGGATTTGATTATTTCAAAAACTAATCAAAGAGCGGTTATGGTTGGACAAGTATATAAGGATAAGGCTACATTGAAACAGGTGATGGAGCATTATGCAATATCTGAAAGATTTCAATTCCGGGTTGATAGGTCTAATTCTATCAGGTTAAAGTGTTCTTAATTACAACTTGTTAAACATCATGTTATATTCAAATGTATGGTTATGTATTTTGAATGTGAAATTGTATAATGTTTCCATGGTAGAATTTTTAAATTATATTTAGATGTATTTAGATTTGTTTGGATGTATTTACATGACTTTCAAATATTGTACCTATAATAATTATGTATTTCAAATACATGTATTCATCTGTATTTTATTGATGAATATTTATTACGGTGACCTTCACTAGTTGTTCTTAGATGTATTTATATGTATATATATAATTACAGTCGTACTCACATGTATATGTGTGTATTTTGAATTTTTTATATATTGTATTTATGGTAGAATTTTAAACTATATTTAGATGTATTAGATATGTTTGGATGTATTTATATGACTTTCATTATTGTGCCTATGAATAATTATGTATTTCAAACACATGTATTCATCTGTATTTACTGATAAAATAGATATTACAGTGGTTTTCGTTGTTTGTTTTTAGATGTATTTATACGTATTTAAATGTATATATATAATTACAGTTGTATTCACATATATATTTGTGTATTTTATAATAATGTATATATACGTAACAATGTATTCACATATATATTAGTGTATTTTTAATTATTTATAGTGATTGTATATATTGCGAAAAAAATTATTTGCAGTTATACATTATTATGTATGTCAGAGGATTGTGAATGGAGATCTAAGGCTTCTAGCATTAACAAATCACAAATGTTCAAAGTGAGACAGTTCAATGATAAGCATACATGTCCGTTGAAGGATAAGGTGTATGAGCAACGTCAAGCAAGTAATAGTCTTATCGATGGTATGATTAGGTCCAAGCTTACTAATCATAAGAGAAAATACACCCCAAAGGATATAATTGATAATGTGAAATCAGATTTTGATGTAGATGTTAGTTACATGTTGGTGTGGCGGGCTAAAGAAAAGGTAATGAATTTTTGAGAGGTGAACCGGCTGATTCATACAATAAATTACCAGGGCTTATATACAATGGATATGACATATCCTGATTCGCACATTAGAATGGTAAAATTGCCAAAAAATGAGTTCATATATGTGTATATTGTTGATACCCAATTTTTCTATCATATTTCTCAAAAAATACATATATATTAGTGCATGAGCATCATCAAGTACTTTTCCATAATTTTTAAGGGCCTTTAATCAATTTATTCTTGCATAAATGATTATTAATTGCATCTCAAATAATTTTATGATGATTTATCATTTAATTTTCACTATCTATATCCGTATTAAGCTTAAATATTTTTATACACTTATTATAATTGTATTTTTGCATCCTTAGGCTAAAATTGTATATTTTGCAATAATAACCCATATATATGCATAATTACATTATTTATATAAAAAATGACGTTTTACATTTTTTACAATGTTAAGTAATTTTTTTAAATCATTTTCATGCACAAGTGATATTTTTGTTATTTATTAATTATATTTTATAAATTATTTATGTGTTAAATTGGGTATTTAAAGTATAGCCCTTTTTCTTAATTAATTTTCGGACCTAATCTAATTACCTCAGCCCAATTACTAGCCCAATACCCTAATACCCTAATAACCAATACCCAAATACCCGTTAACCCAGACTTGTACCCGTCAAAATTAACCCGCCTGGCCTAAGTTCTAATCCCAGCCGTTGATCTCGAGATCAACGACTCACAACATCCCAAACCCTTTAAACTAACCTACCCCTAACCCTAATTCATTTTCCACCAAACCGCTGTCACTAAACACTCCTCCTCTCATCTCCTTCCCCCCCCCCCCCCCCC
>ML359046.1:0-20323 GCA_005239505.1 Nicotiana paniculata | reverse complement strand
TCATCTCCTTCCCCCCCCCCCCATCCCTTCTCAAACCCTAGCACTGTCACCCCAACTCCTTCTGATTCTGACCCCAGAAATGGAATCAACCTACGATTCCTTACCTTATTTAGTCTTCTCTCTTTACTGGTTGCCCGTTCTTTGGTTTTACACAATGGCTTGCCTAATATGGCAAGCAGATCTTGAAATATTCTAACCAAATCTGGTTCAAAATCTCTGACCTGTTGATTATTTCCGTCTATGTTCATTCTAACCTCGGTCTCGGTGAGTACGAATATTTCTATATATCTTGTGGATTCTTACTTAACCCAAAGATTAGGGTTTCTAGATCTTTCCGATTCAAACCAAAATTGTTTTAAACTCTATTTTTAATGTTATTCCATACAAATCTGCTTAATTTTTGTTAAATCTTTTAGTTACCCGATTTAGGGTTTCAAATCTTTTTTAATCAAATCAGATCTGGTTCGAGTCTGTGAATAACCCCGGTCTATGTTATGTTTACTAAAATATTTGATTCTTTACTTCTGTTTTTTTATCGATTTTATGGCTTACCTAAAATTAGGGTTTCAAACCTTTTATTTTAGGGACAGATCTGTTTGATTATCTGTTCTGTGAATATGTTCCCATCTACATTCATCCTATAAAGCATGTGACCCTTATTTTTTTCACTAATTTTATGGTTTACCCAAAAATTAGGGTTTTGAAATCTTTTACTGAGATTTTAATCTTTCCTTTCTCGTATGGTACTGATATTTTTCTTATTCTGTTCGATTTACCCTGTTTTCATTATTTACTTTACCTTATTTTAACATTGAATCTGACTGCTGATTGGTTCTATATGATACTTACCTTATTCTAAGTAGTACTTGCCTGATTACTCGTTAATTGACTGACCCCCTGACTTCAATTGATTCTGAAAATTATTTTCATTCCTTATTTATGTATTCTTGATTTCCCTTATTTGTCTGCTTAATTGAATACTATTTAAACCATTTCCCCTCTTCCCTTTAAAATACGGGGGGAACTCTCATACTCTCACTAGGAAAACTTAGTTCTTTCACTCTGATTTTGTGCTTATTGTTTCTGGTCTTGGCCGGCTGAAAGTCAAGGCCAAGTGATTCTGGAACTTAACTGTTGTGGCATATTTACTTGCGTTCTTACTTAAATGGTATGCCCTAATCTTTTGCAATTTCATTCTCCATGCTTTCATAATATGTGTTGCTCGACTAGCATGTTTTTTAATTCCAAATATGATTCTACCATGTTATATGATTCTATGATCTCATCTAGTCCTATAAGTGACACTGTTAACTTACGATTAAGTCATTTTTGAATAATATGAATCCTCTTATAAGATAGCTTGATTTTTAAACTTGTCTAGGTACCCTGTTAGTTAATCTTGCATCTATTCTGAACTTAGCCTATTGCCATCATGAAACTAGTTAATTTGTTCTAACTTTGCAAATCTGTATAGTTACTGAATTCATGTGTCATGACAACTTGTATGCCTTAACATTTCTCCCAAGATTGCTTCTGTGATTAAAATGGCTGTCCTAAGTGTAAGCATGCTCATTTAGTATACTTAGGTTTCTTTTCTGGGTTAACCTATTTAAAA
Organism: Nicotiana paniculata; assembly: GCA_005239505.1. Taxonomy (NCBI): domain Eukaryota; kingdom Viridiplantae; phylum Streptophyta; class Magnoliopsida; order Solanales; family Solanaceae; genus Nicotiana; species Nicotiana paniculata. The sequence goes on along the minus strand of ML359046.1, from coordinate 18,708 downwards.
CTATGTACTTTGTAAACTTTGCAGTTCTGCCTGCAATTCTGTGTTCTAAACCTTGTATCTTCTGAAATCAAACTGTTTTGAAATCTTCCCCCTACTTCCTTTTATATACTTATTTTTAAAACCTCCAATCTTAGTCCCTTAGGTTCTCAACAACCTCAGTGTGAGCACTACTTAGGGTCCCCATGAGACTCCTGCGAACTCTGACACACTGGGAATTGGTTTTTCCAATCTCTTGTGAGCTATCTTCTGATTGTGTGGTTCTGGTGTGAGCATTACCCTGGGTCCCTGAGGCCCTTGGAAAGTTTGACACACTGGAAACCTAGTTCTAATGTGCTATGGATGAATCCCTATGTTGTTTTCATGGTTGGAAGGCCTGGTTCCCAGGTTTATCAGGGCCTAATGAAGGCTCCCTATAGTGTTCCATTACTATTATGTAATTCATTTGCTATTCTGGTTTGTAATAACTTTGTAATAAACATATTCTGGGGATATCTAGTAAAGTTGGGTGGTTTCTTATTTCCTTTTGTTAAACGGGGTAGAAATCCTGCCTATAGGATTTAGTTATACTGTTAATTCTGCTCATTTGTTAAAAATAATGTATGCTTAGCAATCCTGCCTATAGGACTTTCATGATGGTATTAATTCTGAGTTCTATATTTGCATATTAGAAATCCTGCCTATAGGGTTGACATTAAATTGCATATTAGAAGTCCTGTTCATAAGATCAACAAATGTACATTAGTAATCATGCCTATAGGACCTTGATGTTTGATTTAATTGTTTTCTTGGCAATCTGCATAATTTTTGCCCATACATGGTTTAATAGATATCATGCCTATAGGATAAAAAATCAGTCTCACACCTAGAGATCATGCCTATAGGATTTAAATCAATTCAGTAATAGATACCATGTCTATAGGACTAAAACCAGTTTCAAACCTAGAAATCATGCCTATAGGACTTGAGTCAGTACAATAATTAGAAAGCATGCCTATAGGATTAAAAAGAAAAATAAAACATGTCTCTATAAAGTTAAAATCGGTGCTACACCTAGAAATCATTTCTATAGGTCTGTAACCATTAAACTTGTAGAAATCATGCCTATAGGATTTAAATCAATTCAGTAATAGATACCATGTCTATAGGACTAAAACCAGTTTCAACCCTAGAAATCATGCCTATAGGATTCCATTAATTGGTTATGAATTCAATTGCCATTGTCAATCACTTTGGAAATATACCTGTAGGACTTAATAATAATTTTGAGTTTATATTTGTGATGTATTACTGCCTGAAGTGCCCAGATTATACTGAATAAAATCAGTAGGCAAACAACAGGTCTCAACACTCACCTTAATAAAACTGCATTTGCACTCTGTTTTCTCACATAGATATCCTGCCTATAGGATTTTAAGGTTAATAAAGTTTGTTGATTCGATTGCGTGCATTTGTTGTTTTATGTGTGGAGGTCAATATGAGCCTATATTTGATTTTTATCTGAAATTCCTAATTGCTTTTGCTTGTCGCCTAGATTTTACATTTTTGAGCAACATAGACTGGGTCTAGAACTATCCCAAATATAGGTTCTAATGCCTCCAGGGCCATATATAAGGGATGGGTAGTGCACGCATATGGAACGAGCTAGAATCAACTAGATTAAGTAACAACTTAAAGATAGTAATCGGGTAGTAAGGAGATGATAGTCTGTGTGCTAAGTACTATGAGTAACACCCCGACTTGAGGGTGTTACAAAGTATTGCACGGGGTGATCCTATAGGCTAAAAAACTTAGGATCCCCCTCCCCCCCCCCCAATCCTGTTCTAAAATAAATTGAGTATTTTATTTTTCCAAATTGCTTAGACTAATTCGCTTAATTTAAGCTCGGTCGGGACCCACCGTTGTGGACCTCAAAGGGTGCCTAACACCTTCCCCTTGAGGTAACTTGAGCCCTTACCCGATCTCTGGTGATGTAAACTGGTTACATGAGTTATCTGCTCTAGGTGCCCTAACGCACCTTAATCCGTTAGGTGGTGACTCTCTCAATTCCAATTCCCTACCCTCTCAAAATAGGAGTTGTCCCAAAAAATGTTGAAACCTGATTTCCCGAGAAAAAAGGGGCGCGACAGCATGACGACTCTGCTGGGGATATTTTTAGGCTCTTACTATAACAAACCTGTTTTGTGAATTAGTCTTTAAACATGTCTTTATTATTCTGTTAATACTTGCACACCCCTTTCCCTTCCTACTCTATGTGAATTTATTTGCCTATTTTCATTCATTTATGATTTTTCTTCCCTGTTTATTACTTTTTACTATGGAACCGGACTTGTCTCTTTGTTTTCTTTCTTAAATTCCTTTACAATTATCAAATACCGCATTTTATCATTTTACATCGTGCAAATACTTGACAACGTGTTATTTTCTTTTTGCATAAATCATGCTCAACATCATAGTCCACTCGTGCGTAATTAATACCATACAATACTTGATGAGTGTCTGCACTCTTCCTATGTCACCCTTCTTAAATTTGGAAAGGCTTATTTTCGGTAAAACTAGTCAATCAGTGGTGCAGGCAACGATACCGTGCCTTTCCCCCTCAAGTTGTCCGCCTAAGGGTACCTGTCACGACCTAAATTTCCAACCCAAGGGATCGTGATGGCGCCTAACACCATACTTGCTAGGCAAGCCAATGTTAGAAATTCAACTTACCGTTTCCTTTTCAAAAATTTACTTCACCATAATAAAACAATTTAAAGTAAATACGAAAACCACTACTACCCAAAAATATTACCAGCACGAGTCACGAACTAATACTAACTACACAACTACCCAGAGTCTGGTGTCACAATCCACGAACTACTAAAGAGTACTACAAATAATTGGTATGAAAGAAATATGTCTCTATTTTGAACGAAATAAGACAACAATCTAAATAGATAAGGGAAGACTCCAGGAATCTGCGGATTCCAGCAGATCTACCTCGTGTCTCCGCGTGTATAGAATCAGCAACTACTTTCACCTAGCTTTGACCGGTACCTAGATCTACACAAGAAGTGCAGAGTGTAGTATCAGTACAATCGATTCCATGTACTGAGTAAGTGCCGAGCCTAAGCTCGGCGAAGTAGTGGCGAGGCTAGGACAGGACACCACATAAAACCTCGACATGTATAAACATACTAGCAACAACAATAGCAATTAAAGAGTTAACATTATATCCAATAATGGGAAGGGATCATGCTATGGGGAATTTAACATAAGGAGTGAGAAAAACAACAAGACGGCAATAAACAGTAATAAAAAATGATTTAAAGCAATAAGAATGGAAAAGGAACTCGCACGGCACCACCCTTCGTGATTTTACTCTTATCCTCCCCATATCATAAATAAGCATACACGGCATCACCCTTCGTTCTTTTACTCTCACAATGTATTTCATTTAGGCACGGCATTACCCTTCATGCTTTTACTCTCACAATGTATTTCATTCAGGCACGACATCACCCTTCGTGCTTTACACTCTTCCTCACAATAGAATATATTTGGATCATGCACGAAATCACCCTTCGTGCTTTACACTCCTCCTTACGAATCACAGAATCATTTCACAGGAAATCGATATTTCATCATAGTTTCTATTATCATTTATCATTTCAATCTCAATTCAATATTCACAAGGGATTTCACAAGAAATCAGTGTTCCAACATAGTTTTTAGCGTCATTTGTTATTTAAATCTCAACTCAATATTCACAATAAATCCATCATGGTGGAACCGGATACCAAACTTCCAACATTTCAACAACAACGATAATCACAAGTAATAGGCTTTACAACTACCAAAATAACAAGAATTTAGTTTCACTCGCATGTTATGACCTGACCACTACGTATAGGTACTCGTAACCTCACCTATACATTGAATTTAGCAACAAAACAAGTAACAAGTAGTCACACAATACCTATTCCCTCAATCTAAGTTTCGACACAACACTTACCTCGAATTCACAGGCCACTCACTGCTCAAGCACTACTTTTCCTTTAGAAGTGGGCTTCAACGCACTCGAATCTAATCACAATTGGGTTCAATATCATTAATTATTGCTAAAGGTATTAACTTTAATGAAAAACTATGGTTTTCTTATGTTTTCTTATCAAAATATGAAAATCGACCCAGGACCCGCTTGGTCTAAACTCGAGGTTCGGACCAAAATCCGTTTACCCATTCTCCCCCGAGCCTGGATATACAATTGATTTTGAATCCGATCTCAATTCGAGGTCTAAATTCCCAATTTTTTGAAATTCCTAAGTTCTACCCCAAAACCCCAATTTTTACCATGAAAACTCTAGATTTTTGGTTGAAATCTTGTTAAAAGTTGTTAAGGATCGGAAGGAATTAGTTAGAGATTACTTACCAATGATTTGGAGAAGCTTGAGTCTTTGGAAAATCACCTATGGAGGTTTAGGATTTGAGAGAATTGAAAAAGAGGTGAAAATCCCGTCTAAAACTTGTTTTAACAGGTTGCGGATATTGCATTTGTGATCAGGGGTTCGCAATTGTGAACCCTTCAAATTCCAGCAACCATCGCAAATGCGATGACATTGTCGCATTTGCGACTTTCGAGGGATTCCGCATTTGCGACCAGAATCTCGCATTTGCGAGATCAGAGGCTGGCTCAGGACTTCGCATTTGCGAAGCCTGATCTCGCAATTGCGAGATCAGAGGCCTACCAACACCAGATATCAACTGAGTGAAATTTTTCTAAGTCCAAATACTCTGTAGCCTACCCGAAACTCACCCAAGCCCTCGAGCCTCCAAACTAAACGTTCACGCAAGTCTAAAAACATCATACGGACTTGCTCGTGCGATGAAATCATCAAAATAACATCAAAAATTACAAGTTTAACCTCAAAACTCAAGATTTCCTCAAGAACACTCAAATTTCTAACTTTTCAACTGAACGTCCAAATCACGGCAATTCAACTCCGATTCTCATCAAACTTCACAGATAAGACTTAAATATCACAACAAACTTGTTCCGAGCTCCGGAACCAAAATACGGGCCCGATACCAATGATTTCAAACATTATTTCATTTCTTTATTTCTTGTAAAAACCAACACAACAATTTTCTTCAAAAATTATTTTCTAAGGTTAGGGACCTCGGAACTCAATTCCGGGCATACGCCCAAGTCCCATATTTTACTGTGGACCTCCCGGGATCGTTGAAACACAGATCCGGGTCTCTTTACTCAAAATGTTGACCAAAGTCAACTAAAAACTAAATTTTAACTCTAGAAATTTCTATTTCTCATATTTTCACATAAAAGCTTTTCGGGTTCACGTCCGGACTGCGCACGCAACTCGAGGTAATTAATATTAGTCTTTTTAAGGCTAATGAGCCTAGAATGAAGTCTAAATTCGTAAAATGACCCTTTGGGTCATCACCTCCATCTCTAAAACAAACGTTCGTCCTCGAAGAGACATAGAAAATTACCTGAACTGGCAACAAGTACGGATATCTACTCTGCATGTACGACTCGGACTCCCAAGTAGCTGGCTCAACAGGTTGACCTCTCCACTGCACTCGAACTGAAGGATAACTCTTTGATCTCAACTGACGAACCTGCCAGTCTAAAATGGTTGTCGGCTCCTCCTCATAAGTCAAATTTTTGTCCAATTGGACAGAGCTGAAATCTAACACGTGGGATGGGTCACCATGATATTTTCGGAGCATAGACACATGGAATATCGGATGAACCGAGGATAACCCTGGAAGTAACGCAAGTCTATAAGCTGCCTCCCCCACTCTCTCGAGAATCTCAAATGGTCCGATATACCTAGGTCTCAACTTGCCCTTCTTCCCAAATCTCATGACACCCTTCATGGGCGATACCTGAAGTAATACTCTCTCTCCAACCATGAATGCCACATCACTAACCTTACGGTCGGCGTAACTCTTTTTCCTAGACTGAGCTGCACGAAGTCGATCCTGTATAACCTGGACCTTATCTAAGGCCTCATGAACCAAGTCTGTACCCAATAACCGAGTCTCTCCCGACTCAAACCACCCAATTGGCGATCTACACCGTCTACCATATAATGCCTCATTGGGAGCCATCTGAATGCTCGACTAATAACTATTATTGTAGGCAAACTCTTCTAACAACAAGAATTGATCCCAAGAACCTCCAAAATCAATAACACAAGCGCAAAGCATATCCTCCAAGATCTGAATAGTACGCTCGGACTGTGCGTCCGTCTGGGGATGAAATGTTGTGCTCAACTCAACTCATGTACCCAACTCTCACTGAACTGCCCTCCAAAAGTGCGAGGTAAATTGCGTACCTCGATCAGAAATAATAGACACGGGCACACGTGAAGGCGAACAATCTCTCGAATATATATCTCTGCCAACCGCTTCGAAGTATAAGTACTTGCCACTGGAATGAAATGTGTTGATTTAGTCAGCCTATCCACAATAAGACAAACGACGTCGAACTTCCTCTGAGTCCGTGGGAGTCCAACAACGAAGTCCATAGTGATACGCTCCCACTTCCACTCAAGAATATCTATCTGCTGAAGTAAACCACCGGGTATTTGATGTTTATATTTCACCTATTGGAAATTCAAACAACTAGCCACATAAGCAACAATATCCTTTTTCATCCTTATCCACCAATAATGTTGTCGCAAGTCCTGGTGCATCTCGGCAGCACCCGGGTGAATAGAATACTTAGAACTGTGAGATTCCTCAAGGATCAACTCACGAAGTCCATCAACATTAGGCACACATTTACGACCCTGCATCCTCAAAACACCATCATCTCCAACTGTAACCTTCTTGGCACCACCGTGCCGAACGGTGTCCCTAAGGACCATCAAGTGCGGGTCATCATCCTGTCGATCTATGATACGCTCGAATAAGGAAGACCGAGCAACTATACAAGCTATAACATGGTTAGGCGAAATGTCCAACCTCACGAACTGAGTAGCCAACGTCTGAATATCTGAAGCTAACGGTCTCTCACCAACTGGAATAAATGCAAGGCTGCCCATAATTACTGCCTTCCTACTCAATGCATCGGCCACCACATTGGCCTTTCCTGGATGATACAATATAGTGACATCATAATCTTTCAATAACTCTAGCCATCTTCTCTGTCTCAAATTAAGATCCTTTTGCTTGAACAAGTACTGGAGGCTACGATGATCCGTGTAAACCTCACATGGCACGCCATAAAGATAGTGCCTCCATATTTTCAATGCGTGAACAATGGCGGCCAACTCCAAGTCATGAACAGGATAATTATTCTCATGAACTTTCAACTGCCGAGACGCATATGCAATCACCCTGCCTTCCTGCATCAATACTTCTCCAAGCCCAACACGGGAAGTATCAAAATATACTGTAAAAGATCCTGAACCTGATGGAAACACCAACATCGGTGCTGAAGTCAAGGCTATCTTGAGCTTCTGAAAGCTCGCCTCACACTCATCCGAACATTTAAATAGGGCACCCTTCTGAGTCAATCTCTTCATCGGGGATGCTATAGACGAGAACCCCTCCACAAAACGACGGTAGTATCCCGCCAAACCTAAGAAGCTCCTGATTTCCATGGTTGAAATAGGTCTAGGCCAGTTCTTGACTGCCTCTATCTTCTTAGGATCTACCTGAATACCCTCTGCTGATACGATGTGACCCAAGAAAGCTACTGAATCTAACCAGAATTCACACTTTGAAAATCTTGCATACAATTGATTATCCCTCAAATTTTGGAATGCTATACGGAGGTGCTGCTCATGCTCCTCCGGACTGCGGGAGCATATAAGAATATCATCAATGAACACAATTACGAAGGAATCCAGATAAGGCTTGAAAACTCGATTCATCAAATCCATAAAGACTGCTGGGGCATTAGCCAAGCCAAAAGACATCACCAAAAATCATAATGCACATACCTTGTCCGAAAGGCTGTCTTAGGAACTCGCACGGCACCACCCTTCGTGATTTTACTCTCATCCTCCCCATTTCATAAATAAGCATACACAGCATCACCCTTCGTTCTTTTACTCTCACAATGTATTTCATTTAGGCACGACATCACCCTTCATGATTTTACTCTCACAATGTATTTCATTCAGGCACGACATCACCCTTCGTACTTTACACTCTTCCTCACAATAGAATATATTTGGATCATGCACGACATCACCCTTCGTGCTTTACACTCCTCCTTACGAATCACAGAATCATTTCATAGGAAATCGATATTTCATCACAGTTTCTATTATCATTTATCATTTCAATCTCAATTCAATATTCACAAGGGATTTCACAAGAAATCAGTGTTCCAACATAGTTTCTAGCATCATTTGTTATTTAAATCTCAACTTAGTGTTCAAAATATTATCCATCATGGTGGAACCGGATACCAAACATCCAACATTTCAACAACAACGATAATCACAAGTAATAAGCTTTACAACTACCAAAACAACAAGAATTTACTTTCACTCGCATGTTATGACCTGACCACTATGTATAGGTACTCATCACCTCACCTATACATTGAATTTAGCAACAAAACAAGTAACAAGTAGTCACACAATACATATTCCCTCAAGCTAAGGTTCGACACAATACTTACCTCAAATTCACAGGCCACTCACTGCTCAAGCACTGCTTTTCCTTTAGAAGTGGGCTTCAACTCACTCGAATCTAATCACAATTGGGTTCAATATCATTAATTATTGCTAAAGGTATTAACTTTAATGAAAAACTATGATTTTATTATATTTTCTTATCAAAATATGAAAATCGACCTTGGACCCGCTTGGTCTAAACTCGAGGTTTGGACCAAAATTCGTTTATCCATTCTCCCCCGAGCCCGGATATACAATTGGTTTTAGAATCCGACCTCAATTCGAGGTCTAAATTCCCAATTTTTTGAAATTCCTAAGTTCTACCCAAAAACCCCAATTTTACCATGAAAACTCTAGATTTTTGGTTGAAATCTTGTTAAAAGTTGTTAAGGATTGGAAGGAATTAGTTAGAGATCACTTACCAATGATTTGGAGAAGCTTGAGCCTTTGGAAAATCGCCTATGGAGGTTTAGGGTTTGAGAGAATTGAGAAAGAGGTGAAAATCCCGTCTAAAATCTGTTTTAACAGGTTGCGGATCTCGCATTTGCGGTCAGGGGTTCGCAATTGCGAACCCTTCAAATTCCAGCAATCATCGCAAATGCGATAAAATTGTCGCATTTGCGACTTCCGGGGGATTTCGCATTTGCGACCAGAATCTCGTATTTGCGAGATCAGAGGTTGGCCCAGGACTTCGCATTTGCGAAGCCTGATCTCGCAATTGCAAGATCAGAGGCGAACGCCAGATATCAGCTGAGTGAAAATTTTCTAAGTCTAAACACTCCGTAGCCTACCCGAAACTCACCCGAGCCCTCAGGGCTCCAAACCAAACATGCACGCAAGTCTAAAAACATCATACGGACTTGCTCATGCGATCAAATCATCAAAATAACATCAAAAACTACAAATTTAACCTCAAAACTCAAGATTTCCTCAAAAACACTCAAATTTCTAACTTATTCAACCGGACGTCCAAATTACGTCAAATTAAACTCCGATTCTCATCAAACTTCACAGATAAGCCTTAAATATCACGACAAATTTGTTTTGGGCTCCGAAACTAAAATACGGGCCCAGTACCAACGATCTCAAACATTATTTTATTTCTTTATTTCCTGTAAAAACCAGCACAACAATTTTCGTCAAAAATTATTTTCTAAGGCTAGGGACCTCGAAATTCAATTCTGGACATATGCCCAAGTCCCATATTTTATTGTGGACCTCCCGGGATCGTCGGAACACAGATCCGGGTCCGTTTACTCAAAATGTTGACCAAAGTCAACTAAAAACCAAATTTTAACTCTAAAAATTTCTATTTCTCATATTCACATAAAAGCTTTCCGGATTCATACTCGGACTGCGCACGAAACTCGAGGTAATTAAAATTAGTCTTTTTAAGGATAATAAGCCTAGAATGGAGTCTAAATTCGTAAAATGACCATTTGGGTCATCACAGTACTAGTCTAGACCTCTATAGAAACCTTACTTTGATAATAACTGTACATGAATCATGATCAAACCTATCCTAGTTTAATATGTTATCCGCATAATAGCCCTTTAAGTAAAGCCTTGTCCAAAGTCCACCGGGGTTTTCATAATCCCAACAGACACAACCACGATTTGTGCATTATTTTGAGAAATAAATGCCGATATGCTAATCGTTAATATATATAAATAGTCGAATCTGGAGGGGGAAAGGGTCTAACCTTATTTATTTTGCAAAAAATGAGGCATGAAGTCCCCAGGTTCGGCATGGGTCGAGATTTACCACCATTATTTCTAGATTGGTGGGAGGACCTTCCGTCAAGTGACAAAAATCATGTGAAAAGGGTCCTCGAGAACTTGCCTTCCTTATTAGACATCCAACCAAACAACATGTTAATTGAAGCTGCTACTATGTTCTGGGACGGAGAAAGGGTTGTATTCTGTTTTGGAAACATAGAAATGACTCCTCTTTTGGAGGAAATAGGGGAATTCGTTGGACTACCTTGGGACAGTCTTGGTCTATTGGTACCGAAAAATAGCACCCCCAGGGGGTTTCTGAAAATGATGGGCTTAAGAAAGAACGACGACTTGGTATGTTTGAAGAAATCTTACATACCTTTTGACTTCCTTTATGAGCGATACGGACACATCAAATCTTACTGTATCTTTCATGACGAGTTCTCCATCACCTCTCTGGGTTGGATTCATCGTAGGTTTTTCGTGTTCATCGTCTGCTTTTTGGGTATGATAGTGTTTCCAAGAAAAATAGACAGGATTCACACCAGACTGGCCATGGTAACCAAAGCCTTAATGGAGGGAATCGAGGGACAAACGTACACTATTATTCCTATGATTATAGCATAAATATATTAGGCTTTGGATCGTTGCCAGAAAGGGTTCAAACATTTCGAGGGTTGTAATTTGCTGCTACAGATTTGGTTGCTGGAACATCTCTAAAGAGGCCAATACCGCCAAGAGTTTCCACGGAGACCATGGAATGATCACATAGCTTTCCATCACCCCAAAAGAATGACCTTTATCCCAGACAAGTTTGCTCAACCAGAGAATGCTACAGAATTGGTACAGTTTTTTGACAATTTGACCGAAGACCAAGTTCATTGGATGTTCGAGTGGTTCCCTACCAGTGAATTCATCATCAGATCCGGGGATGTTCCGCACTTGGTGTTGATCCGGTTAAGGTTCATACACTCATATGTTCTTATCAGGGTCATGAGACAAGCTGGTAGAAAATAAGTCATATCGCGAGTCTCCAAAATGAGTCACTACAAAGCAGATTTTCAAGATGATGACATCCCGTACAAATGTGAAGCTCAACACATGTGGAATTTGAAGGCCATTGTGGAAAAGGACACCATCGAACCAGATCGATACCACGCAGGGCATGTGTATTTCTACCCATCATAGTTGGACGATATCATAGAAGGAATAGTCGAGCCAGGGGTCGGTCAAGGAAACAGAGTCATAGATGAAGTTATTGAAGCACTGGTGAAGTATAACAAACTGCGCCAAAAGAGTTCATGAGTCCGAGGCCGAGCATTTAAAACAACACAAGATCGACATGGAGGCAATCAATGAATGGAAGGAAATGGCTACTAGGTCAACGAAAAGGCTGGAGTATCTGGATCAGGGTTTAATGGAGTCAGAGGGGAAGATGAGGAAAAGAGTCATAGATTGCCAGAATGCCGAGGGTAACGAAGGAGGGCATCTAGCAAGGGCATACCTACTACTATACATGCGCGACCTAGGGAACCTGATCAATGGAGCCAAGAAAGCCAAACCTGGAGAAGGTCCCTCTGGGACCAAGTAGATTAGGTTTATTTGTTTTAGAATTACTTTTCGAATGTAAGAAGGCAAACGCCATTAGTGACTTATTTACTTATTGTCATTTTAGATTCGTCTTATTTATTACGTTATGAAATGAGGCAATTATTGGCTTTAAATTTCTCCAGATCTACTTGTCGCTAGGCCAACCTCGGCCACAACGAGGCTCCCAAAATAGGACGCAAATTTACATTTTCGCAATATGTGTTTAAATACTGCAAATACTTTTCCATAATTCTCACTGACTTGGCTACCTTTTTATTTTTCTTTCTTGTTTATTATTCCCATTCCCCAAAGTTGGTTCACACATACTGGCATCATCAGCATATCACACCAGATCCAGAGGCCCTCCACCTTCTCTTCCTCCAAGTAATCCGAAGAGTAAGGGAAAGGCTAAGATGGATGATATGAGTGGTATCCGGAAAGAAAATATTGCGCACGTGGAGAATGTTGAAACTTCAGACGGTCAGAGTACTCCAGCACAGAATGATTTGGTCCTCCGACTAGAGTAGAAAATACTAGAATTGCAAAGGGAACTTGAGCACGTCCGCAACTTGGCAAACCTCTCCCTCTCCCTAAACGTCCCAGATATCAACCAACCAAACACCCAAAACCCAGTACCTCCTCAAAACACACCAAACCAACATCCATAAAATCCTCCCGCACCCCACCAATATGCAACACCTCCCCAAAATCCTAATCCTTTACCCATACCTACACCCCCTCAACACCAGCATCTCCCGACTCAATATCTGCAAACCACTTATCACACTCCTTAGAATACCCTACAGCCTATCCCCGATCCTCAAAATTCAACCAATGATCACCACTACACCCAAACCCCTGGCATTCATCAAAAAATCCCATATATGTGGAAACCCTACCCCACTCCACTAAACCAATCTCATATACACCAGAATCCGCCGAGAAGGACCTGCTCATTAAAAACATGGAAGAAGAGCTCAAGAAGCTCACAAGCCGAGTCTAGGGTGTTGAAGTAGGTAAAGGAATTGAAGGTCTGAATTATGAGGACTGTGCATTCAGCCAGACGTGGAACTGTCAGAGGGTTACAAACCTCCTAAGTTTGAAAGGTTTGATGGAACGGGCGACCCAAAGGTACATTTGAGAACCTATTGTGACAAGCTCGTAAGGATTGGGAAGGAAGAAAGGATTCGCATGAAGCAGTTCATGAGAAGCCTCACTGGAGACGACATATCTTGGTACATAAGTCAAAATCCCAAGAAATGGGCTAATTGGGTAATCATGGCATTGGACTTCATGGATAGATTCAGATTCAACACAGAAAACGCACCGGATGTATTCTACATATAGAATCTCAAGAAGAAGCTAACAGATACTTTCCGCGAGTATGATACTCGGTGGAGGTCAGAAGTAGCAAAGGTAAGGTCGGCATTAGAAGAAGAGCATAGGAACAAATTCTTTGTTAGAGCTCAAGATCCACAATATTGTGAGAGGTTAGTGGTCATTGATCACAAGTTCTCTGACATCATCAAGCTCGGAGAAAGGATTGAAGAAGGTATCAAAAGCGGAATGGTAACAAATTTTGAGGCACTGCAGGCCACGAACAAAGCATTACAATCGAGAGGCATATCAAAGAAGAAAGAAGTAGGGACAATAATGGTAGCCCAAGGTCCAAAATCTCCGTTCGTATACCAAATACTTCCACCCACATACCAACCTTCACCTCTCAGATATCCTCAACCCGCCACCGCCTACCACACTTATAACACCCAACCAGCCTACTATTATTCACCTCCAGCTCGTCCCAAACTATCAAAAACCTAAGACCAGTTTCGATCGTAAACCACCCAGACAATATACCCCTATTGTTGAACCCATCGACCAGTTATATGAAAGATTGAAGGCCGCCGGATATGCCACCCCTATTCCCGCAGTTGCCATGGAAAACTCCTCCTAGTGGGTCAACCCAAACAAAACATGTGCATATCGTTCCGGCATGAAGGGACATACCATCGATGAATGCCGCACTCTGAAAGACAAGATTCAGACACTGATTGATACCAAAGTCATACAAGCAAAGGAGCCACTATGAGTAGTTAGCCCTCATAGACGGAAAAAGGATGAATGCAGTGTTTCATGGTCAGATTTATCAAAATAGAATGTCCAGAACTTTCAACAAAAGGGCCAAACCAAGACAGTTCATACCGGCGCAGCTGGTGCTGAAACGAATCTTTCCACATCAAGATGAAGCCAAAGGAAAATTTTCACCCAACTGGAAAGGTCCTTACATGGTTCACAGAGTATTAACAGGAGGAGCGCTCATACTCGCAGAAATAGATGGAGAAATCTGGCCAAAGCCTATCAATTCAGATGCAGTCAAAAGATACTATGTGTAAACTATTCATGTTTCTTCATAGGATGTTAATTGAACTACGCTTGACCTGATTACCGTTTAAGAGGGGATACATAGGCAGCCCTGTGGGTTCGGTCACAATTCAATAAAATTTCAATTTTCCCCACAATCAGAAACTGGGGCAGAATTTTGAAGAGGACCCTCAAAATTCCGAAGCAAGTTCAGCCAACAGTAGCATACAGAATAGCCAGAAGGTCACTTAGTTAACTGGGGCATAATTTTGACGAGGACCCTCAAAGTTCTATGGCAAAAGAAGTCGCAATGTCTCTAATAATGTCACATATCCTCGGGCAAAGTGGAGCAGAGCAAGCAGAGAAAGACACGAACCAACCTCCCTCACAAAACTCACGAATGGATGTAGGAAAAAGTCATCATCATTGGCATCGTCTCAACAACACAACTACTATACACAAGACACGTTGCCAGCTAAGAATACTTCACTTTTACTCTTACATTTGCATAAGGCTAAGCACTGCCTTCTCTTTTCATGAGACTAAGCCTTGTCTCAATTTCTGCATGAGGCTAAGCCCTGCCTCCCTATTTGCATAAGTCTAAGCATTGCCTTCTCCTTGCATGAGACTAAGACATGTCTCAATCCTTGCATGAGGATAACCCCTACCTCCCCATTTTGCATAAGGATAAGCATTTCCTTCACCTTGCATGAGACTAACCCCTGTCTCAATCCTTGCATGAGGCTAAGTCATGCCTCTCTATTTGCATAAGGCTAAGCATTGCCTTCTCCTTGCATGAGACTAAGCCCTGTCTCAATCCTTGCATGAGGCTAAGTCATGCCTCTCTATTTGCATAAGGCTAAGCATTGCCTTCTCCTTGCATGAGACTAAGCCCTGTCTCAATCCCTGCATGAGGCTAAGCCTTGCATCCCTATTTGCATAAGGCTAAGAATTGCCTTCTCCTCGCATGAGACTAAGCCCTGTCTCAATCCTTGCATGAGACTAAGCCATGTCTCAGTCCTCGCATGAGACTAAGCCCTGTCTCAATCCTTGCATGAGGCTAAGCCTTGCATCCCTATTTGAATAAGGCTAAGCACTGCCTTATCTTCGCATGAGACTAAGCTCTGTCTCAATCCTTGCATGAGGCTAAGCCCTACCTCTCCATTTTGCATAAGTATAAGCATTGCCTTCTCTTTGCATGGGACTAAGCACTGTCCTGAATCTTGCACGATACTAAGCATTGTCTCTCTTTGCATAAACACAGATATTGCTCTATCCTAAGCCTTGCGTTATTCTCTTCTCTCGAGCTAAGATCTGCCATTAACTTTATGCAAGACTAAGCTCTGTCTTGTTATCACCTTTAGCATCATGTCTCTGCACCTCATGGGCTGAAATATAGCCAACTTGTCCGAAGGCGTCATAGTCTGAAGGCATCATCCTTATAGCCGGAAGACATCATGCCATGGCCTGAGGATCTCTCAAAGCTTGCATATCATCATTCAAAGGCATCATGGTTCGGAGGCACCATTCTCATGGCCCGAGAACATGATTTCATGGCCTGTGAATCCCTTACCATACAATTCATGGCCTGGGACATCATGGTCTAAGGACGTCATCCTCACCGTCTAAAGACAGTCTTCATGGTCCAAAGGAAATTTGCATCACGTCTAAATTTACGCAACAATTTATACATATGTGCTTGCAGTGTATTTTTGTAAATTTGCAGGTGGTCCGAAAAGTATCCGTTATCCCAATAGGAGAAATCCCGCTCCAGTTCCCATCCACATCCTTCAAAGTACCACCGTTCATCATCTGTTATCCATAACCGTTTCAAACCCCAATTAACCCTACTTGGAACATTTTGTTCATTCTTGCAACGACTCCATTGGTTTACTCCATCATTGGATCAAGAAATACACACGGGCTGATTTCTGTAAAACCAGAGATATGTAGGCAGCTCAGAAACCAGAGTGCGGCATATATCTTTTAAACACCCTATTCGGTCAAAATTGGTCATCATATTTTTATCCGACAACTCTTTCATCCTTCCCGGGTAAAGAGGGGCAGCTGTTGATACCCAATTGTTTCCTCATATTTCTCAAAAAATACATATGTACCTTCAAAATAGTGCATGAGCATCATCAAGTACTTTTCCATAATTTTCCATAATTTTTAAGGGCCTTTAATTAATTTATTCTTGCATAAATAATTATTAATTGCATATCAAATAATTTTATGATGATTTATCATTTAATTTTTACTATCTATATCCGTATTAAGCTTAAATATTTTTATACACTTATTATAATTGTATTTTTGCACCCTTAAGCTAAAATTGCATATTTTGCAATAATAGCCCATATATATGCATAATTACATTATTTATACAGAAAATGATGTTTTACATTTTTTACAATGTTAAATAATTATTTTAAATCATTTTCATGGATAAGTGATATTTTTGTTATTCATTAAATATTTTATAAATTATTTATGTGTTAATTTGGGTATTTAAAGTATAACCCTTTTTTCTTAATTAATTTCGGACCTAATCCAATTACCTCAGCCCAATTACCAGCTCAATACCCTAATATCCAATACCCAAATACCCGTTAACCCAGACCTGTATCCGTCAAAATTAATCCGCCCAGCCTAAGTTCTAATCCCAACCGTTGATCTCTCGAGATAAACGGCTCACAGCATCCCAACCCCTTTAAACTAACCTACCCCTAACCCTAATTCATTTTCCACCAAAACGCCATCATTAAACACTCCTCCTCTCATCTCCTTTCCCCCCGTCCATTCTCAAACCCTAGCGTTGTCACCCCAACTCCTTCTGATTCTGACCCCAGAAATGGAATCGACCTACAATTTCTTACCTTATTTGGTTTTCTCTCTTTAATGGTTGCCTGTTCTTTGGTGTTAAACAATGGCTTGCCTAATATGGCAAGCATATCTTGAAAGATTCTAACCAAATCTGGTTCAAAATCTCTAACATGTTGATTATTTCCGTCTATGTTCATTCTAACCTCGGTGAGTACGAATATTTCCATATATCTTGTGGATTCTTACTTAACCCCAAGATTAGGGTTTTCAGAGCTTTCCGATTCAAACCAAAATTATTTTAAACTTTATTTTTAATGTTATTCCATATAAATCTGCTTATTTTTTGTTAAATCTATTAGTTACCCGATTTAGGGTTTCAAATCTTCTTTAATCAAACCAGATCTGGTTTGATTCTGTGAATAACTCATGTCTATGTTCATTTTACTAAAATATTTGATTCTTTACTTCTGTTTTTTTTATCGATTTTATGCTTACCTAAAATTAGGGTTTCGAATCTTTTATTTTAAGGCCAGATCTGTTTGATTATGAGTTCTGTGAATATGTTCCCCTCTACATTCATCATATAAAGCATGTGACCCTCGTTTTCTCTGTTGATTTTATGGCTTACCCAAAAATTAGGGTTTTGAAATCTTTTACTGAGATTTTAATCTTTCCTTTCTCGTATTGTATTGATATTTTCCTTATTTTGTTCGATTTACCATGTTCTCATTATTTCCTTTACCATATTTTAACCTTCAATCTGACTGTTGATTGATTCTATATGATACTTACCTTATTCTAAGTAGTACTTGCCTGATTACTCGTTAATTGACTGAACCCTGACTTCAATTGATTCTGGGAATTATTTTCATTCCTTATTTGTGTATGCTTGATTTATTCCCTTATTTTTCTGCCTAATTTAATACTATTCAAACCCTTACCCTTCTTCCCTTTAGAAGACGGGGGGAACTCTCATACTCTCACTAGGAAAACTTAGTTCTTTCACTCTGATTTTGTGCTTATTGTTTCTGGTCTTGACCGGCTGAAAGCCAAGGCCAAGTGATTCTGGAACTTAATTACTGTGACATATTTACTTGCTTTCTTGCTTAATTGGTATGCTCTAATCCCTTGCAATTTCATTCTTCATGCTTTCATAATATGTGTTGCTCGACTAGCATGTTTTTATTCCAAATATGAGTCTACCATGTTATATGATTCTATGATCTCATCTAGTCCTATAAGTGACATTGTTAACTTAGGATTAAGTTATTTTTGGATAATATGAATCCTCTTATAAGCTATCTTGATGTTTAAACTTGTCCAGGTACCTTGTTTGTAAATCTTGCTTCTATTCTGAACTTTGCCTATTACCAGCATGAAACTAGTTAATTTGTCCTAACTTTGCAAATCTGTATAGTTATTGAATTCATGTGTCATGACAACTTGTTTGCCTTAACATTTCTCCCAAGATTTCTTATGTGATTAAAATGGTTGTCCTAAGTATGAGCATGCTCATTTAGTATAGTTAGGTTTCTTTTCTGGGTTAACCTATTTAAAACGATGTACTTTG